>JPYR01000073.1:129279-186900 GCA_000775305.1 Belgica antarctica | reverse complement strand
GATAAAATTTACTTTTCTTCTGCCTGTTCAACTTGGACGCCAACTGTAGCTGTCGACTTTCTCATTTTTGCATGCGCCATTTCAATGGCTTTTTTCAGATCGCGCTCCGTATACAATCTACCGCCGTCGCCTTCAAATTTAAGGAAGAAATCGGTGCTAGTACCTCGATTAACAGTGCTTGTGACGACGTCCGGAGAACATCCGGCATCGCGGTGCAATAAATAGGGTGTGTTTGTTCCTGTGGAACGGTTGGCACGCTTTGGTGGCGCTGGAGCTGCTAGTTTAATGGCATTTAAGCTGACTGGGCTGACCCGTTGGGCTTGGAACACTGGTTGTGGATGGGGTGACGAAGATGACGCCGAAGAAGCTCGCCGCCCTTCGAGTTGTGACTGCAACTGCACACGTTCATCTCGAAGGGACTGGATTTGTAGCTGCAGAAGCGGAATCAGCTTCGTTTGTTCTTCAAGATCGCGAATCTTTCTTTTCAGATCTTCGCTATCCCGTCTCAGGTCCAACTGTGCACCATCGACTGACTCGACGGACGCGTGGACCGGTGTCGGTGCATATTCGTCGACACGGGATTTTGAAGAATGCTTCGCTGGTATGCAGTCACCTGAAAGGCCATGACATGGTTAGAAGTTAATTCGAGATTATTTTGGTTCGTGTCGAACCGAATTTCATTGCGCGCTTGAAACTGCTGAAGAATTTCTGAAAATCTTTCGCATTTCTTCCGTCCTTCAACCTTCGATCTTTCCCCGTTTTTTCATTCTGTATATTCGCGGAAAAGTCGTTGATTAGTTTTGGTTCAATTTGTATCTTTGTTCGTTGCATTTTCAATCTTTCTTTCTTAGTTCCCTTAAAACTTAATATTTTTCTTAAAAAAATCTGTTCACATTTCGCGTCGTTTATGTTTCAAAGTCGAATCGAAAACTGAGATGAAAAACAAACCGAGAAAAGCGTGTTGACATTGCTCGCGAGAAACATTTTTTCAGTTCACCCAGCATGTGACTTGCAAATAGATCTCGAACCGAGATGGGGAGAGAAATGATTTCAAGTTGAAATGAAGCATGAAGTTCATTAGCAGGTTCTGTCACATGCAGTTAAAGTTTTGATGGCGAGTTTGAAGTTGCAGCTTGCACAAAGTTTGGAAAAAGATTTTTAGTTTTTGAAGGGTTTTCATAGTTAAAATTTGCCATAAAAGCTGGCAATGTTTTGTGAACTCTCAATTCAGTGAAATCAAGTTGAGTAACATTGTAAACCAGCAAAGGCGAGAGAACCACCATGAACCAGCTTCTTAGATCAGCTGTTATGGACCTTGACACGAAAACACTTAACATCTTTTTAAACCCTGCTTCTGGACAATCGAACTATCGATTTGTCAACCAGAAAAAAATACAATTTTAAGCCAATCGAAAAAAGCCCTCAAAGCTTTTCACGAAACTTCTAATGCTTTTCAAACTTCGATTGACGTAAACAACTCGTTATCAGTTTGCAAAAGTTTATCTCACGCTTTTCGTCTTCACGTCCGGCTTTTAATTTAAAAATCACTGATTGGCTTTCATTTCACAAACTTTGTGACTCAAACTAGCCTTGACCACCCGATCGCCACCCACTGGGCGATAATTCTCGATTCATATTCTCACTTTCAGATCGACGCTCAATGCCAAAATTTCCCCCGAATCTCTTCATTTTCTTTCATTTTTCTTCTTTATGCTTTTTGGCTATGATTCTTACGTTCTATTTTGGCGAAATAATGCGAAAATATTAAAAATAGTCAACGAGGTGGACGGAAAAGTTCGCAAACAATCTGTTTTTAAAAATGGTTTTAAGGTCAAACAGTTTTTCTTTCGACGACTTTTCTGTTTTTAGTTCGTCGACACTCAAAATTATTTTGAGTTTGCTATGAGTCAACAAACACGTTCGATATCTGTTGGATCGTTTTACACTTGTTTGAGATGTCGTAAACGTTATCAGCGGTTCGGAAAACATTTACAACTGTTGTTCATACTTACCAGTCTCGACACTCGATGAGTGTCCCTTGACATTTCCAGCTTGCACCGATCTCCGGCCCTTTTCACGCTTGCTGTTGCTTCTTTCGAGAGTTTTTTCAAAGTCATCAACGACGTCGTTCAACGACGGATCCCAGTGGGACATATTCGGTTGGCGTTTCTGCTGTTTCATATAAAATGGCACAATTGGAGATTCGATGCGGTGATGGTGGTGAGTTCTAGGCGGCGGTTCTGGAGGTTTTCTTTCCCAAATGTCATACAGCTGGTCCATTTGGTTCTGCATTTGCATTTGGATGCCAAGCATCACCTCCATCGACTGCCTTTGCCGGCGCCGCTGCCTTCTTTGCAGTTCGGCATCAGACGGATTCGGCTGGGTCAAGTTTTCGCAGTACTTGATGAAGTCGAGGTCGATCTGGTAGCCATATGGCAGCATCAACAAAGAAGATGACGGCGATGGAGATCGATGCGACACGGCCGACGACATCGCGGAAGATTAAAAATGTCTTTTGTTCTGTCTTTTATAAGTTCTGCAAAAAATAAGTTTTTTGAGAAAAGTTCACGGAAGAAGTTGAACATAAACTATGCGAAAACTTTCAACACGTGCAATAAACATTGCAATTGAGTTTTCATTCATAAATTTCACCACAATGTTGTGTACGCTTAACTCTCTCTTAGACGCATCAACACACTCATGCTTTACGCCTTCTCCCGACGTTTCCCATCTCACTCACTCCACTCTCCCGTCTCCCAGGTGCAATATCAATAATCAAATCACGACAATTGATTTGGTAACTCGATGCAGAGCCATCATGTGAATCAACGGTAGCAATGACATCACCTGATGACACATGCGCAACTCGCCCGCGCTCGATAACGGCGATAAAACTGACATCACAAGCGAGATTTTACAAGTTTGCCCTCCACCCGCGACTTGGAAATCTCTGTACGTTCCCATGACGACCTACAGTCACTCGAAATCTTTCGCACTTCAACGCTTTCTACTTACGCAAGTCTCTTGGAACATGTTTTAACCGAAATTTTCACATTTTGCGCATGTTTTCCACAGGAATTTCTGCGCTGAATTTTTGTAAAGTCGAAAAAATGTTAATGTAAGAAAACACGACAGAAAAAAATTAGAAACTGGTTCTGTGACATTAAAAACATCAACACTTACACTTAAAATGAGATAAACCGCGCTGGTGTGGGTGCAACTTAGACGTTTTTGAAACCCGAGAAGTTCGTTGCAAAATTTAGCTGAAATTGGATTTCGATTGGGAACTCGTTTGGAAATTTTGCGCCAAAACAAAATCGCCAGGTTCAAGTTTAAGCTACTTAGAAGACTGGTCGCGGCTGACCCTAACATTTTTCTGCCATCCACAGCTTTGACGCTGACATTTCTTGTAAAGGATTCTGTCCCGCGATAGATTTCGTCTTTTTTCAACAAAAGGATTTCAATTTCTCGAATTAGAATTTCAAATTTTCCTTTTGTTGGAAACTGCGCGAGTTTTGATGGGAAAATAAGTGTTCACAACCGGATGGCTTCTAACTGGACCACGAGATGAATCCTTGATGCGAATGTCGTTAAAATGTGATTTCATTATAAATCGCGCCAAAAATCTCCATCCTTACCGGACATTTCCACCATTTTCACGCGTTCGTGCAACCCTTCAATTAAAGTTCACTTCCAACCCTTCCACACGCATGCAATTTGTTGCACATCGTGCCATTGCACTTTCAATTGCACTTCAACGACACTCCGCGATTGGTCAATGCTGCAAGCGTCGCGTTCGTCCAGATTGCGCGCAGTGGCAACGAACAATCAAAGTTCAATGCTTCCAATATGTTGCGATAGATTTGAGATGGGCTTGACACCATGGTGTATCCAACCAATCCTGTGCGCCCCCGCTACACCTTATCGCAGTACCGCGGTGCCCACCTCACTCAATTCAGTCAAGAACGTAGAAAACAGCAGAAAATATCACATTCGGTCGCGAAAAACTTTTTTCCGTTTTCCGCCTTTTTTCCGTTTTTTCATAATCAAAAAAATTGAAAATTGTGGAAGTTCAGTGTTCAAAAACAAAGTTTCGGCAAAGGTTCAGTTTGAGTTGATTTTTCGTCAATACGTATCCGCCCGCCGCGTGGCTTCTTTTGTTTTTCTCTCTAAGCGGCGCTACTCAAGAGCAAGGAAAAAAGTGAAAAGTTTTGTTTGGAAAATTTCGGTGAAAATTCAAATCCGTAAGTTCCGAAATGTGTCGGTGGCCGGTCATCAAGCATCGATAACAATGCATCGAGTGAAATATTGTGGAAATTGTCTACGAAAACTGCTAAATCAGATAAATCCGTAAACAATGAAAAAGCAGAAAAAAATATCTCAATGGGTTGTGTTGGTGATGTTTGCTTGTGATCTCGGCGGTGTGTTGGTGAATAGAAGGAAATTTTTGTTTTTACGCACAATTCTTCCGTCTCTGTCGTTCCTTCTAGCGCTTCTTCTCGTTCTCGCCCGATAGCTTCATAACGCAGTTCACAACATACGCAATTTCCAACAACAAGAAAAAGATTTTGAGCCATAAAGATCAAAATTAAAGTCTTGCAGTGAAAAATTCGATAAAAGCTATCGGCTGGAAGTTATTTGCATCTGTTTGTAAGTGAAGCAAAATTGCTTAAAGCTCCCAAAAATAGTTGATTGCGGGGGCGGCCAAAAGGGCGAATAGTGGAAACAATTTGTTTTGTTATTTTCGAAATAACGAAATCGAAGTGGGTTGAATGAACCTTTTTCGTCGTGAAAATTTTTGACTTCGATTTTTCCTTAGAAATCGCAGCGAAAAATCGTCACGAGACGAGGTTGTTGTTTATGTGGTCATCACGATGATGGTTCATGCTGTTGGGCGACTTCTTTTGAGGTTAACTTTGTGTTTCCTTACTGGTGATGACAAATCAAGTTTTCCAAAAGCCCGCTGCAGCTGTGCACCGTGACGTAGTTTCTTTTTCTGAGAGTTGCCAATTGACTGGTGTCGAGGTCGAAGTGTTGTTGCATCTAATTGATGAATTAATGACGATCATTGCTGGTAATGAATGAGTGTGCTAGTGTTGGTGATGTATTACGCACTTTTTACTGACACATGCATAGGCTTGAAAGGAAATGGTTTGCATAAACAAATTTTCCAGATAAACTAGTCACAAAATATTAAAGAAAAAGATGAAATCAATCAACGAGTAGATTATGTTCACTCGATGTCACTCTTTCGCGAATGATTTTCGCGTAAACAAAATACCTCATCGGTGATGTCATCAACCGGCATGGATACATCTAAACAATAAAGCGCGAAGAAAATACTTAACGAGTCGCAGACAAACCTCAATACAAAAGCAATTCTTCAGACGTTTGTTCTTTCGTCGAGTCACTCAGTATGCACATGTTGCCAAAGTAATTCTCGGAATCGTAAATGCAATTGGCAAAATGCTTGTGTCGTCACATGGCGCTGTCGGAATGAACTGTTTGTACGAAAGCGATCTCATAACAAATTGCTAGCAAACTCGGAGGTTTTGTTTATAAAACTTCGAGTGTGTTCAGCAGATACGAGATGCGAAAGTTTCATAATCGACACGTTTTGTTTGTCAAGTATTAAATGAATGTTCGGAAAACGAAAATTTGGTGTTTGCGCCAGAAGTCGGGGTAATTTGCACGCCTCAAGTTGTGTTTAAACCTGGCGTTGATTCATGCTTAGGATTATTCTCGAATACAGCAATTGTTGATGGGAAATTTTGAGATTAAAATTAGACGAAATAAAATTCAAGCATCCACCCACATAACCGCAGTGCCATGAATCATTAACTATTCAAGTTATTGACTGCAATCAGAGACTGCAATTGATCTCAAATTCATTGCAAACGTCTTTTAACGACTTTCCTTTCATCAAATCCAACTGCGGTTGGTAACTGGAGCATCGTCGAATCTAACTATCATTAGTTCCCATGGTCCAGCCGGTTCCAGCGTACTTTTCCCATGAAAAGAAATTTACGCGCGAAAAAACTGATATTAAAAAAGATTTTGTGCTGTGACTGCTGAAGAAGACTCTGACGGTGTAAGATTGCGAATCCGGTTTTCGGGGTGAACTTTTAGAAGAAAAAAAATCTGCCAACCGGCATAACTAGATAAAACTAAAGTTAAAGAAACCATTTTCATTCTAATTTTCTATTCAATTAATGAATAAAATGAATCGCGGATTGAAAGCATTCTAAGCCACCAGACAAAAGAGAATTCGCGAAATAAAAGACAGGCCTAGGACAGGGCATGTAGTTTCTTCTTGTTTGTTCATCTCATGTTAGCGCAAATTCGTTATGCTGCGGATACTATCGCTGATTGCAGCAGCAGCAAAGGCAACTGTGATTTTAAAATTCCCAGGAATTAATTATCTTCGATTCCCGCTTTCGGCTGATATTTCAGCATCACTTGATAATAGAGACTGAGAAGACGCGCGAAGGTGAACAGATTTGTTTAATACGAATTGAAAAAGGGAAGAAAACGGCAAGAGACAGAATTAGGAAGAATGCAGTGGAACGAAAGTGGGTCATTGGTTCATTTTATCGGTCAATTTTATGAGAAACTTAATATCGCTGCAAAGTGTTTGTGAAATGTGCAAATCAAAGTTGATTTGTTGACAAAGTTCATCAGCTTGTTCATTGTTAAAAGTTGTTTTCAAACTTTTTCTCAAACTTAACTTTTATAATCAAGCTTAAGTTTTTTACTTAAAAAGATTTCAAAACCTTTCAAGCAATTTTTAAGAAGCCTTTCCCTCACTCCGTCTCTGCTTCTTTCTTTTTAATCAGTTCCACTGTCTTCCCGCAAACCTTTTTCTGTTCTCATCATCAAAGCTTAGAGTTGCAATTTTTTATCTTTCCGTTTGTTTTGAAGTTTTTTTTTGTGGTGAATTCGCGGGTACCGAAAATTCTAAGAATTAGACCTTGGGATTCTTGAACGCCTAGTCTCTTGTGCCGGTTTTCTCCTTTTTGGGGTTTGCATGTTTTGTGAATGAAGTTGATGTAGCGGCCGCAAGAAGTTTGCGTCGATTTCGGAGTGATTTTGAGATATCGAAGAGTCAAGCTGAAGGGAATGGTTTTGATCATGCCAGTAATGACATAAGTGTTTGTGTGCAACTTCGGTGGGTCTCTCTCGTCGCTGCTCTCTCAATACAACAACTTTTCGGCGCCCTCAAATAGCCGAAATTTGTTCAAAAATTAGGGAACAAATCCTTCTCTTTGCCCTCTCTTCTTCCCTTCCCTTTGTACCCTTGTTCGTGATCTTGCACGTTTGACGCTCTCGTCGGCTTCCTTACCGGCGTTTCTCAGTTTAGTTTGAAATTTCGACAAAGTAAGTTCAGCAAAAACGTAAACGCCGCTTCGCGACATCAATTATCCTTCAATTTCCACGATATTTCACATCAAATTGTCCTCAAAGTGATTGATAATAACGAAAACCAATTTTTTTCAATTTCTCCCTTCTCTAGAGGAAAAAGCTTCGCCGTGACAGGAGAAAATCTTGTTATTTTCCATCTTTTCTTAATCAAAAATAATATACCTGGATAGAACCGTGAAAAATTCAAATGCAAATCAGTGAATTAAGTTAGGTTCTCCCCTTCAAGCCGTCAACCAATCCCAAAATTCAGTTCACCGCAAGCAAAACAGAAAAAGTTTTTCATCAAAATTTCAAGAAAAGAACATTTCGGACAAAATATATCACAAGAAGAAGATTTTGCGAGTTAAATAGCCTTGAAAGTGGTTTAAGAAAAACAAGCGAAAGGAAAAAAGTTTCGTCGTGTAGAAGCAGCAGCAGCAACAAAAAACACAACAAAGCATCATCGATGTGTCCGTGAAAATTTCCGGACTCCAAAGCAATAGTTTCGGCATCAAAATTTGAAATTTGGAAAGCAGCAAAGTTGAAAACATTTTTGGAACTCAAAAAGCCACATTTCGCCTCGAGAAGTTAAAAGTTAGTGAAAACATTGGAAATTCAGTTGAAAAGGAAAGTTCAGTGAAAATGGCGTCAAATGTCGATCAATTTGCCGATCTTGAGCTGTCGAAGGAAGACCGCGAACAGATTTTCGACGAACCGCTCGACGTCAGCCAGCCGCTAACTCCACAAAATGGATCCAGGTGAGTTTCTCTCATGCAAAAAACCAACGTCGAAAACATTATAAACACAAGATAGTCAAGAATCGAAAGAAAAAATAGGCCGAGGCATCCAACGAATAGCTTTACCTGCAGAAATTTCTTCGATCCCTTTTCATTCGTTTTGTTTTTGCCTTCTCTTGTTTCTCCGGCCCGGAATGTGTGCTTGTTTCGAGTTGAGTCGAGTTGAGTCGAGTTGAGTTGAGTTTCGCGCGCCAATTTTCATGCCTTCAAGTCTTTGACTAGGAAGTTTTGCTTTAAAGTTAAAGTTTTGAGTTGATTTATGATGCGATGAAGCTTTGCTGAGGATGGAACGTTGACTTATGTTGTCAAGGATGTGTTAAAGATTGAAGTGGCTAAGGTGACTAAGAAAGATAGAATTACGGTGACAATTTTTTAATGATCAAAGTGCTATGAAGTTGCTGCCTTGCGCAAGCTAGTGGTAACCTAAGAAACCAATCGTTTCATGTTTGAAACAGCTTTAATTGGAGACTGTTCATGAAATAAGATGATTGATCAATATCAAGGCATGTTTTCGAAATAAATTTAAAAAACGTCAATAACCCGCTGCCTAAAACTTCAGAACTATATCAAAACTCCATCAACACTATTGACAACCGATTTCCATAGTAAAAAACTCCCGCACACATCAATCACGTGTAATCTCACTCGAATAATGAATGAAAGTTTCTTTCATCTTCACTCAAACTCCTTATCAGCCCTAATTCAATTGAAATATTCTCGAGATAACAAATCCATAAGCACGCAACTCAAATGCTGTCGATGCTAGAGCCGATTTTCGAAAGCACTAATTTCACCTCTTTCAAAGTTTCTTCTTGGTTTCATCTAGTCTCTTTTGTTGGGCAGCGGGTCTTCAAAGCCTTCCTTTCGGAGCGGGCAGGGCAGGGCCAAGAAGACGCCGCTTGCCTGAAATTAAACCCCTTTTCCGTGTTCGCCTGTCACACAAAAACTATTAAATTTCCTCCGAAAATTTCGAAATCATTCCGAGAGTACAAAGAACTTTATCTAGCTATTGAAAATGCTGCAAAAAACCAATTTTCGGCACAAAAAAGCACGTGAATAGTTGAGTAGGTTTTTATTTGCTTCTTCTTGGGCCTTCAATTCCCTTAACCCGGTGTTTGTGACATGTTTTGGGAAGACGACGAGCGGGTTCGTGTGAGTTTCAAACATTATCAGGGCTTGCAGGCAGATAAACAAAACGTTTTCTCTCTTCTTGCACAGCCTGCTCGCTTGCGTCGTCTTCCTGTATTAACCTTCATAGGACTTAGTTTTTTGTGTGCGCTCGCTCTTTCAAACGCCAGATGGGATATTCTTTGAACGAATTCGGGATTTTTTGACTATTCGTTGGTGTGCGTTGAGTGGAAGAGAAACTTGATGGTTGCACAAGGATCTCGCAGCGTAAAGCACCGGAGAGAAGAAGAACAAAAGGGAAAACGCGGAAGAAAAATTCCGTGTGCAGGGCTACAGGTTACATTTTCAAGTTTCCTATTTTTTCTTTCATGCTTGACTGTGAAATAAATCACTGCTAAACTGGTGTGTTGGGATGCGACGAACCTCGTGGTCATTAACGGATATTTGATATGCAAATAATTGGAGTTGAATGAACAAGATCTCGTTTCCCAGAGCTTCATGCTTGTACTTACAATTAGCTTAGAAACCACTCGATTGAGCCTAGAATAGATTTGCTATGATGCGTACTGCTAAGTCGGGTGCATTTTAGAAGAGATTTGAATGGAATTCATGGTTCCATGGAGCATTGAAGTCAATAAGTAGGTGCAATTAAGGCTGCATGACCCTAGAAAGTCACAAGGTAGTCATGCTTAAGCCATAAGATAGCGGTGATAAGTGATCGGTGGCCTTAAACTAAGTCAAGGCAACCTTTAGCCATTAGGGCTGTCTTAAACATTATCGACTTTAGGTCGCTCAAGCACCTTTCACACCTTTTTATGACGGCTGTCCGTTCATTAACTATGGCAGCACCAATGGCAGAATACATTTTGGTCCACCACAATCCTTGTTGCCTGCTCTAACTAACACACCTTCTGCTTCTCTCTCTCTCTCCTTCTTCCGAAATATTCTATGTCGCTTAGTCAAACGACGAAGGTCATCATCAGCGGTATTCCACAACATGCACACTTCAGTGATGTCGAACCGTTGTTGAAGCAGTATGGAAGTGTTGAGGAGTGTGATGCGGTTGCGAGCAAAGATCCTAAAACTCAAACCGTTCACATCACTTTTGAGACGTATGAGCAAGCGCAGAGGTGATTGGACTTTTGATTAACAATTTTTGCTTGTCAACGCAGACCTCAGTGAAAGGAGTTTCTAAGACAAATGCCTTCCCTTGCCTACTTTCAGAGCTGCTGCTGGATTAAATGGTGCTGAGTTCGAGGGAAGCAATCTTACCACAGAGCTTTTAGTCGAAAACAAAGCCGCATCGATCAGTGGTGCAGCGGCGTCCGCTTCGTCACAGCAACGCCGCAATCAGCGCAACCGTTCACAGTTCGGCAACGTCACGGGTGGTCCAGGACGTCAAACTGACTTTCCACTGCGCGTTCTCGTCGCAAGCGACATGGTTGGCGCAATTATCGGCCGTCAGGGCAGCACGATAAGACAAATCACGCAGCAGAGCCGTGCACGTGTCGACGTGCATCGAAAGGACAACGTTGGGTCGCTCGAGAAAGCCATCACGATTTATGGCAACCCAGAGAATTGTACAATGGCATGCAAGCGTATACTCGAGGTGATGCAGCAGGAAGCCAACAACACGAAGAAAGGGTAAGTTACGCCACGACTGCCGCTGACGTCGACTCATGTTCGGCCTTTTTCAGGGAAATCTCATTGAAAGTTCTCGCTCACAACAACTTGATCGGCCGGATAATTGGCAAGTCGGGCAACACAATAAAGCGCATCATGCAGGACACCGACACCAAGATCACCGTCAGCTCCATCAACGACATCAACAGCTTCAATCTCGAGCGAATCATTACCGTGAAGGGAACCATCGAGAATATGTCGCGCGGCGAAGCTCAAATCAGTTCCAAGTTGCGTCAGAGCTACGAAAACGACTTGCAGGCTTTGGCACCCCAGAGTATTATGTTCCCAGGGCTTCATCCGATGGCGATGATGTCGACTTCGTCGGGCAATGGTATGGGCGGCTTCCCAGGCGGTCAGCGTGGAAGCACCGGTGGCGGTGTCTACCCACCAAGCAGCTATCCACCGATGTACCAGCCGACTGGTAATCAATTACCTGGAGCCGCTGACATCCAGGAAACCACTTATCTTTACATACCAAACAACGCCGTTGGCGCTATCATCGGAACCAAGGGTTCTCACATCCGCAACATTATCAGATTTAGCGGTGCTAACGTCAAGATCGCGCCGCTCGAGGCTGACAAGCCAACCGAGCAGCAGACAGAGCGCAAGGTGACTATGGTGGGAACACCGGAGGCACAGTGGAAGGCACAATATTTGGTATACGAGAAGATGCGGGAAGAAGGCTTCGTCAGTGGCACTGATGACGTGCGATTGACCGTTGAGATTCTCGTGCCAAGTTCACAGGTAAGAAAATCATCAAAATTTTATGCTTTGAAGTTACTAAAATCGAAACTTTTCTTGTAGGTTGGCCGCATTATCGGTAAAGGAGGTCAAAACGTTCGTGAACTCCAACGTGTCACTGGCAGTATCATCAAACTGCCCGAACACACCGCTGCCACTCCAGCCGACGAAGAAACCACTGTACATATAATCGGTCCCTTCTTCAGCGTCCAATCAGCTCAGCGACGCATCCGAGCCCTTCTGGCAGTGACCAATCCACCACCAGCGTCAGGCCGACCGAAGCCATCGTCGGGCCACGAAACACCCCAGCAAGTCCCAGTAGTTCCACCAGCACCTACGACGCCCACGCCGAAGGTGCCGAGCCCAGCCACCGCAGCAGTTTAAGAAGTCGAAGACAACAAGCCATCCAAAAACACTTTTTTCAGCCAAAAGACTCGTCAATCGTTAAAGAATAACAAGGAAACCATCAGAGAACAATGAAAATTTTAATTTTAAACTTTTCGTTTCGCGGGAAAACTTTTTTTCTCACCACTGAACAGTGAAAATTTCAAAATTAGCGTTTTGAAGAAGCTACTTCAGAGATTTCACCAGAAAAGAAATTTAAAGTTTGAAAAAATCATCCATGATTTTGAATGCAAAAAAATACTTCGGATTAAGAAATTAACTTTTATGGATTCCTCATCTTTTAACTTATTATTTTAAAAACGTAATTTGAAGGCAGAAAATTCTCAAAATTTCCAGTAAAAAATTGAAATTCCCGGAAAGAGAAAAACTTGAAAGGCACATCCAAGAAGAAAAGCTAAACTTGTACATAGTGAGAAAGTGTTTGACGATACTTTTTAAGATGAATATCAAATACGTTTGTGTGGCGAGGGACTCTCGAAGTCAAACATCGAGAGCAGGAAAGAAAAATGCCAAAAGATAAGAAACACACAAAAATCTACCAAAAAATTGCCTTATTTATTATCGTTTTATCTTTTTAAATGAAGGAAGAATAATTATTAGATGAAAAAGAAGTATTTAAGCATGAGAGAAACATTACTTTTAAATAATTATAAGCAAAATGAAAGCTAAGCTAAACAAGAAAGTATTTGGCACGAGAGAAAAGCTCTAAATCCTCACGAATTCGGCATGAAGCGAAGAAAATACCTCACTGAAAGTGCATTAAAGTTTATTTCGAGCAGGGAAAGGGTGATATGAACCATTCACGACGACTTTCCTTGATTGTTTAAAGTACCAATTTTTTTATGAACATGTTTTTTAACTTTATTGCTAATGAAATTTTGCTTAGAAACGATGATTACCGAAATATAATCAAAATACCTTTTTTCTTGTATAATTTTTCTACATTTCTTAGATTTTTAATTGACGACGAATGGATTAACCTTGGCACGACGTATTTTATGTTTTAAACTGAATCTTCGCAGCAAGATTCCGCCCCAAAAGCTTTTTTAATGTAACTTAAATCCACACCAATAGACTGACAATAGACCTGAAAATTAGATACTTGAAGAAAGTAATTCAAACTGTTACATAGAGCTGGAATTATTTTCCACATAAACCTGAATATATGGAAGAAGTTATTCAAAAACTGTTACAATAGACCAGGAAACTTTTTTTCCATCCTAAGCTGCAAAGCATTCATCAAGTTACAATAGCGTTTAATATATTTAAACACACCGCAACTCAACAGTACAAATGATACCACATTATACAACATTAATTCTACAATAGAACAACTTCATACTTTACTGCCTATAATTTTTTATATTTTTTAATAAACAGCTTGAACTTTACTTTAATTTCGAAACGCTGAAAACCACGATGAACGAAAAGAAAACCATTTTGAGGACGAAAAACTTGTAAAATTAAAAATTCTCGGACTTTTGCCACTTGAAGTCTGACGCTATCGATGAATTTTAAATTTTGCAAAAAATGTAAAATTCTAATTATTTAGAGATTAAACTAAGAACAAATTAAAGCTGATATTTTTGATATTTAGAGTCAGGGGTTGAAAAAAAAGCAAAAGAGATGAAGATGAAACGAAATTAAGCTGTTTAAAATTTAAACACGATTGATTAAGGGTCATAAGTCATTGTGCGTTATGAAATGAAATTTGTTAGAGTTTTAATAAGTGAAGGAATGAAGTTATTATATGACTTGAACGATAAAAGAGAGGGAAAAGGAGAAGAAGTGTGTGTTGAGGTGGAAAGACTGATAAAAGTTCAAAGTTGACGATTGTTGTCGAACACACTACTTTTAAAGGTTTTGGCCAAAACTACAAGAAATTCTATCTTTTGACGGTTTTTGAAATTTGAATTTCAAGTTTTTTGAAAAACCCGTTAAAATTTTGAACTTTCGAGATATTCGCCAGCCACTTCGACCCAAACTTCCTATTGCACATTTTCTTCTTGCTTGTTTGGCGTCGAGAATTTCGAAGCCTGAAAAGATTATTGTACGGTTCGCCAGAACCAGGAGAAGCCCTGATTTTTTGGGGTGGTCTTAGGCGTTCCTTAGGTTATTGTTGAAAGAGAAATTTAAAGACTTGATGAAAATGAAATTTTTAGAAAATATTGAAACTATTTTCATAAAATAATGTTGGAAAATCAAATTTTTGATTATTTTTAAACGTTAAAGCGACGAGGCGCAAAACGATTTGAGATGACGCTTAAGAATATCCAACCAAAGCTAATCTTTTGCGCGCTCGTTTGTTCAAGAAAGGAATCGTTAAAAGAGTGATATTTAGCGAGTAAAACCGCAACATTTTTGTTTCGTCATAAACTATTTATTTTGCTTCGATTTTATTTAATTTAATTTTATTAGTTTGAAAACAAAAAATATTTTGGAAATATCAAAATTTCACTTAAATTCTTTTAAGGTCTAACTATAGCCTACCAATTGATCAGCAAAACTCTTCAATCAAGGCTCAAACTTTTTGTTTCTTGCAACTTTAGCTTAAACAACTCAAAAGCAAACTTGTGCCAAGTTAGATTATAACAAAAGAAAAAATGTTTCCTTAAATTTTATAATTTGAACCTCAAACGATTCCAGAAATGAGAAAAAATTTCATTTTCAAAAACTAAATTTTCCATCAAGACAAATCCGCAAACAGCAAGAGAAACGACGACGTATGTACAAAAACTCAAGTGCAAAACAGTACAAAAGAAGGAAATGACTTCAATATTGATCATTCAAACTCTATTTTACGTTGTTGTTGTTTTCGTTTTGGAAAGAATCTCAAATTATTTAATTTGATAAGTTTCCGACAAAATCACAACAACTTAAACTGCACTCCGGTGCGTTTTATCAACCTCTAAAGAATAATGACCACAATGATCCACTGCTATGCAAACTTTCAGAACAAAAATGATGAAGACATCACTATTCAGCAGAATCCCCCTGAAAACTCATTGAACTCTAAATTTAAGATTGAATGAAGAGAAAACAAAAGACATCATAACGACCCCTTAAAAATTCGACGATGATAAAAATAATTCAAAAAGTTTTTGGCTCAAAACTGAAGAAAAAATGATTGACACTTGAAAATATCAATGAAAATTTGGCGAAAAAGAAATTAAACTGACCCTTCGACCTCAAAAAATAACCCAAATTAGGACTTTGGCAACACAAATCGGACTACGAACAAAACAATGGCAAAACAATTACGGATGAAGAAAATTTCAAAAATGCTTTCACAGCAAATGAAGAAAATATTCGGGAAAATAATCTGAAATGAAAATATTTCGAACAAGCAAAATTTATGCAAAATCTGCAAATTTAAACATTAAATCACTGCAAAACTTTTCAGGCAGGATTCAACTTGTTTAATATAATTTTAAAGTTTTCTTCTTTACTCACGTAGGACTTGAGAAAAATATGAAAAGAAATTAAAGTTAAAACAAAACCACATTTTGTCTGATTAAAAGTAAAAAGAAAAAAAAAATCATTAAACATAAACTTTTAGAATTAGCAAAATTTAATCACAATTCAAAATATTCAAACGTAGTTGGTTTAAAAGGAATGAAACGAAAATCACTGAAATCACTTAATGGAAATCCAGATCTAGAATGTCCTTTGATTGAAATTTGTTGTAGCAAAGCATTCAGAAAATGGCAACTTTTGATTATTACAATCCAAATCATTGAACCAAGGGTTAAGCAACAGAGTTAAGTGAAATTGTTTGCTAATAAGACTTATTTAGTCCCACTTGGGAACTTGCAAAAGAAAATTCTGATAACAACTTTTTAGACTTTTCTTGTTGTAGTTTCCCAGTGTGTGCAAGATAAGCCTTACTGCTATGCAATCTTCCCTTAAACTTCAACTTCAACTTCCAACCCAACTTTTCAACCCAAAATTTAAATGCTTAAAGTTATTATTGCATCTCTACTCAGGTTTTAAGTTGTTTAACTTACCCAAGATCGGACGTTTCGATTAGTGAAGCGACGCATGCACGTCAGAAGGAGACTGAATACATTAAATAAGCACGTGCTTGTGATCACTTTTCAACACTTTTCCAAATCTTGTTAAACTACATAACTACTAAAAGCTAGTTTTACGTCAATTCGAATATTTTGTTTGGCTTCTTTTTATACGCTTTTAAAAACTAAATTGAAAAATCTTTGAATCACAGCTGGAAAGAAGAAAATTTGTAATTTTAGAGAGAAAAAACCATTTGCATTACTTTCCCTTATTTTATTTCTTTAGTTTAACGACATAAGATTTTTATTATCATAAAAATAGCATTTAAATGGACCATTGTTTTAAACGTAAACTTTAAAGAATTATTATTTAATTTTTTCTACTACCTTAAAGTTCTTGAACTCGTCTTTGTTAAAATAAAAAAGTAAAAATGATCCAATAATTAAGTTTGCAGTTAAAGTGGAGTCGAGAAGTTATTAATTCCGCATATACTAGCCAGCCTGTGTGATAATAGTTTATGTTCCTCTGTTAGTATATGTTGATTAATAATAATTAATTCACTTGACAACTAAACACGATTGAAAATAGTGTAAAAGAAAATTCAGAACTGGGAAGAAGCCATTTTCAAGTTTTGAAACGAATTTTTTGAAGGAATGCTTCGTTCCAAAACTTGGAAATATTTTTTTTAAACCGTTCGATTCAACTGAATACAGTTTTATGATAAAATAACCGGACGGTAACCATTTACTTGTAGTGGGATTAAGGACAAAATAAATAATGAAACTACACTTGACGTAAAAGAAAAATCAACTACACATGTTAGCATATAAATGAGAAATAATTTGAAAAAGTTAAATGCAAGTAAATTCCAGAATCTTCATTTCAACATCGCCAAGAACTACCTCATTTTAAATATCTTGTACCAAAAAACCAATGATGAAGATTTATCAAGTTGTGAGTTTCAAATAAACTACCTCAAGAGAAGCATGAAACTTTCACTTCGACTGGATTTCAATAGAACGTTCAAGATGCAGAAAAGTGCAAAGGAGTTTTCAAAATTAAAAATATTTCGACTTGATTTGAGTAAAGTTAGAAAGTTTCTTTTTAAAATTGCCGGAGAGGATTTGGATTTTTCAAGTTTTGCGGTGAATTCATTTCCATTTTGGATAACATTACTCGATTCTGAAGAAATTTAAAATAGATTTAAGAAAAAAGAAGAAATATCCTTGAAATTGCATGTAAAATGTCTGAAATTAAAAAGAAAACAATTAAATCAGTGTTGTTTAAACTTGTAGCATCCACTTTACACGGTTAGTTTGGTTTGGCTTTTCATTCTGAGAAGAAAAATTCTTAAAGTTCCGAAACCACTGCTAAGTCTATTTTATTTTATTCATTTGATTATTTGGATTTGAGCGAAAATAAGAAGTACATGATTCTGAGAAAAAGTAGTGTTGAAATCTATAAAAATTAAAAAATTAAAAAATAAAATAATAAACAAAAGCTTTTGTGTTTTACTCTATCGTTGAATCATTGCAGGGTCTTAGTAATGTGTATCTAAATAGTCTATTTGTTGACCTTTTGCGGTAAGGAGAACTTGTAACTTCAAAGTTTTTGGCTTTGTTGTGAATTTACTTACGGTCAGTTAAAATTGTTTCCGGAGCTTAAAGTGAAAAAATTAGCAACTTGTTTGATCCGAATTTCAAATTTTACACTCACAAATGCACTTGCAGTTTTCATAGTCTAGAATCTCATCGGGTAGGCAATCCATAAAGCAGTAAATTGGATCTGGTACTTAAAATTGTCACGTCAAATTAAACAAACAAACATTTCAAACGCATTCTCACCTCCATCACAAGTGCAGTCGATGTAGTTGTAAAAATCACCTGGCTAGCAGCTCAGTGTGCAAGAGATTTCTTTAATTTTTGCAGTTATTATGATTGCAGTCAAAATCAAATCGGCTTTAAAACTTACGTGTAGGTGTTGTAATGTCAGGAGTGGCTATCGAATAGAAGTATTTTCTAAGTTTAAACTGAATCCAAATAAGTTTTGATTAATTACGGGTGTCCGGGTAGATGCACTCGCATTTGGATTCATCTCTTATTTGGCTAGCTTCACATGTGATGCTGCAAGGTTCAACTGTTGAAAATTTCATAATTGTTAATCCTAACAAACATGATTTGATCTTCAGCCTACCTGGTACCGGGAAGCACATTTTTTTGGAATGAACTGTAACAAACGATGAGGTTACCAATCTGCAGATTATTTTCAAAAACTTCACCTTTAGAGTTCAGAATTGCCATTACAATCAGAGCCAGTATCAACTTCATAGTGAAGACTTTTTGAAGGAGAACTTGAAAATAAAAAAGTTTTTCAGAAACTTCTCAGTTTTGTATAAAATTATCAAGAATACAAGTTAATTTTGCTTGAACACTGTTAAAATGTAATTTTTGTTAATCTTTTACGAGTGTAATTTAAAAACAGATGTTAAAGAAAAGAAATGTATGATTGCTTTAACCTAGAAAAGTTGTTGTTTTGGTTCACCAGTTGAGTCAACTTACAACTCAAGTACAAAGTTAAGTTTTTTTATATCTGAAAGTTGATTGATTGATTGATTGATTATATTTAAAGCCCGCGACCTGACGGTCATTTAAGGCTAACCTCTGAAAGTTGAAATAAGTTTACAAATTCTGCTGAAAAACTGAACAAAACTGCAAAAAGAAATCCTTCAACTCAAACGTTCTGATGTTTATTATACATTTTTAAGCATTTAACGTTATTGATGATAATTTACTGGTTCATAATTTCTAATGTTCTTGGAACTTCTTATTCCTGCACAGTGAAAGTCAACTGCTTCGAGCTCCGGCTTTCGAATCTGTTTGGCGGCTTGATGTCCAAAATTGCAGTGATTGCGATGGTCAAAGCAATTCCGAGAATGAAAGCAACGAAAATACCGCTGACAATGGCTGGTGTCATGATCCCAACGCAGTCGTACGGCTTGCTGAATTTTGTGACGCCTTTCAGATAAGGTTCAACCTGTAAATTTAGATTTTAGTCAAGCAGTCGATGCAAATAGTTGAAATTCTTTCAAACCTGGATGTCGCTGAGTGTCAACGAGACTCCTTCTTTCTTGTTCCTGAACACAAACGTTGCATTGCAGGCGTACGAAAAGCCAAGCGGTGCCGATGGACATTTGCCGACTGTGTCGAGAGTTGAAATCTTGGAACCATCGTCAACTTCAACTTGACTCAAGCGCCAGTTTCCACCCGATGTTTGAAAGACAAATTTGATAGGGATCTGAAAAGTTGACCAATCAGTTCAAAGTAACTGCTTCAAATCAATGACTTACCGGCTTGTCAGGGGTGATGAACTTGATGATGAGTCGGAAAAGGTCTCCACGTTCATCCGCGGTAACGACGGCGTGCTTATCAAGATTGTAAGTGACATCTTCGCTTGATTTGTTGCCGAAGAACCGCAAAACTGGCACTCGGGTTGTGTACAACAACGCTTTGTCCTTGGCTGCATAGACCAGGTTCTCAACAACGGGGTCGTCAGCAGGTGTCGTCGTTGGCACTTCAGTGGTGGTTGATTCGTACTTTATCTGCCGTTTGATCATCGAGTGGCCGAGGTTCTCATTGCGTGTTGCCAGAACTCCCAAAATGTTTTTCTTTCCGTAGTTAACTTGGGCATCTTGGTAAAGCGCCGCAATCTCAACATCTTGTTGTTCCACGGGTCCAGTCAGGATGAAGACCTAGAAAGATACTTTAAAATCCTTGTTTTTCAAAGTATCTTCTGAAATTTACCTCTGCATTAGCATTGTACTCGATGGGATCTGACGAAAGAGATTTCTGGGGAAGATACAACCATTCACTGGTGCTGACAATTTCCGACAGTTTCGGGAAATTTTCATGGTTCAGCTTGGTCGTGGTGTTCCTGATGAAGATAACGATCGACGATGCGCCCGAATAAATGTCGCGAAGAGTTTTATCGTCAATTGCTGTGTTAAAGTTGAGAGTTAGAAGCAATTTTATAAAGTTTAAGTTGAAAATTTACCTTGCAAAGACGGAACCTTCATTTTGTTCAATCCATCCATTCCCCAGAACAGAAACGGCCCGGAGTATGAAGCATTGGCGATTGAAGCCAAGATTGTCAGGCTTAAAACAGCAAAACCAATTAATTTATCCATTTTGCTTTCACTCAATCTTTTCCTGACTAATATTTTCGATCGTCTGAAAAATCAATTTTCCACGCAAAGTGGAGTGCGTAAAGCGCATGTGCTGGAAAGTTAATGAAAATTCGGTCGTTCCAATAAACCACCTGTTGAGTGTTTGATGTTGTCGCCGGTTGAGAATTAAAGAAATTTTTCGTTCTGTTCTAGATTTTTATTTTCTTTTTTATTTATTTTCAAGTTTACCTCCACCCAATATTTGTTCAAGTTTTATTGACAGCTTCCCAAGTCATCAGGAATCTGATAATAAACTTCAGCGCGTTTGTCTGCAAACAAAAATGTAGAAAAACTTTTTTTAGAAACGGTCAGCCTTAACTTACCTGGGCTGTAATAATCGATGACCTCGGTCAAAGCTTCAATCACCCTGGTTGTTTCGTCATTCACAAGGGCAACTTGTATCGCGTGAACGACGAAGCAAACTCTTGCTGCCAAAATAGGCGATGATTTTAGTGCTGAAATTTTCTTCGTAGATTCTCTGTGAAAATTTAACGAAACTGTCATCAATTCTAGGTTAATTGAAGATAGAAATTGAACAGAGTTTTACAATCTTAAAATAGAATTTTAAAATCACTTTTCCCCTATTTTCCTTTCAAATCATAACTGATATGGATAAAATAAATAAAAAACAAAAATATGCTGTCTTTGCGTTAAGTTCAATAAGTTTGAAGAGAGGCGAATTGTTTCTGAATTCTTCAGTTACTATGCTGCCCTTCAATGAATGCATTGATGATTTGACTCAAACTTCCCTTCATGTTTTGTTCTAGAACTCTGAAGTTGATACACAACTGCGACTTAAGACATAACCTAAATGGTTTTTTTTGATTCTAATGACTTTATTCGGGCTTGAGTGAAACAAGTTGACCGAATAGGCAACATCGCAAGTTTCCAAAGGCACCAAAGTAATCTTCCACGAATAATCCGGGGAACGTGTCGGGGAGGGTCAGTCTGGGCAACCCAAGAACCTGTGCTGCTGTAACGCAAGCATAGCTTTTAAATCGCAATTTTTTATTGCACACGTGTACATTTTCCGGTAAATAATTTTTCAATCAACATTTTTTCAATGAAAACTGCACTATTAAAATAAAATTCTATATGTCCTGACAGAATTTTCTACGATGAAGATTTCAAGCATTTTCCCGAATTCACGTCATGAAATTTTTCTCTTCGAAAGAAGTTCAACAGTGTAATCGTTTATCTTAAACGTGAAGTTTAAACACAGCAGTTTGAGTTAGATTTAGCATGCAAACTTGAAGTTTGATTACACAGTAGTTGGAGTTAGATTTAGCGTGCAAACAGGGCTGTAACAATCAGAATTTGTTTTTCTAAGGATTCCAAGCAGTTTTTGGAGGTTTTGCGATGATTCAAGCGATTATTGTGTTCAACAACCACGGGAAGCCAAGGCTGACTAAGTTCTACACTTATTTTGTAAGCAAAAACATCAAGTTTAAACCCAAGCACCGGTTTTTAACTTAAAATATCATTTTCAAGACCGAAGACCAGCAACAACAAATCGTCAAAGAAACTTTCCAGTTAGTATCAAAACGAGAAGACACCGTCTGCAACTTCCTGGAGTATCCCGGGAGTTTTCTCATCGACAGCGCGTCAGCTGATTCAAAACTGGTGTATCGTCACTATGCGACTCTCTATTTCGTGTTCTGCGTCGACAGCAGCGAGTCCGAGTTGGGAATCCTGGATCTCATCCAAGTCTTCGTCGAGACACTCGACAAGTGCTTCGAGAATGTCTGCGAGTTGGATTTAATCTGTAAGCTTAGATAAATCGTGAAAACTTGATAAATTTCCATGTTCCACTGCTTTTAGTTCACGCTGACAGCGTCCACCACATCCTGAACGAGTTGGTGATGGGCGGAATGGTTCTGCAGACCAACATGAACGAAATCCTAGCAAGAATCGAAGACCAGAACAAAATCCAAAAGTCTGAAGCTGGACTTACAGCATCCACCGGCGCTTCACGGGCTGTTTCCGCCATGAAGAACATAAACCTGCCGCAAATCAAAGACAAAGTAATGGAACTGCCCAGTTCCATCCGCGACTTCAAGTTTTGACCTCGCGCCTTGGCACTTGAAAGCCCAATGTCCCTCGACTCGACCAGTCTGTCGGCATTCAAGCTCGACTACTACCAGGACGGCGGATACACGGAACTGAAAGGTGATCTCAAAAAATAAGAATTTATCGTTACGACTAAAGCGACAAGGTATACAAGGACCTGACAAATATATTTGATAAAGAGAAGGCCTGACTTAAGGTGATGTTGAGGATTGAAGGAAAGTGAGTTTCGATTGAAATTCGATGATTTTTCTTAGAAAATCGATTACATTCATGAAAAATCAACAAATTTTCATAAAATTTAAAAGGAACTTTCAACTTTCAACCTTCAAACCTACTTTTGAGTCGAGAAGTTTTCTAAAATTTTGTGCAATTTTCTTAAAAGAAAGCAAACTATTTATGTAACTAGACTAATTCTATGAAGCTCTTATGACAGAACGCATCCCAAATGCTGCAACTGAAGGCTTAGATTCCACTTTCACATTCATACGTTTAAAGCAAAATAAATTTTGTTACTCCAGCCTTAAAATCGATGGTTTGTTAGTCGCAGACGGTGTCGAGTTATGCGTGGTCACCAAAAATTATTTTCAGACATTTATTTTCGCCTTGAAACCAAATCGAAGTCAGTGAAGTTTTAATCGTTCGATGATGAAGTTCTTGATTTTATTGGTTCTGTGCTTCCAAATGTTCAGCTGCGCAATAATTCCTAAAATTGTGACGGGAAAGGCTGAGTTTCATCGGTGCTTGGTCAGTTATGTCACGTCACATGGCATTACAACGGAGTTGGCTTCCGAAGACTCGCTAGATGAAAATGTCAACTGCACAAGCCTTCACGACTCGATCGAGACGATGATGGAAACAATTTACGAGAACATGAAGAACACGTTGCCGAGTGGATTGAACGACACGTCGGAGACCGACTGCGTTATGAATATCTTCACTTCCTTCAAGTTCTTCGAGATCAACATTGTTCTAGCCGCTGCACATATGACAACGCCTGTTCCCGCTGAAAATCCACTGCATGAAGTTCAAGCCATGACCAAATCGATTTTCGCCATAGCAGCAATGAAGTGTTTCTGGAACGACGAAAACTTGGTGGAAATTATCGAAGACTTTTCGAGAAAAGTGAACGTCAGCGACAAAGAGTTTGACTGCATTCTGCTGGACTTGACGGAAAAAAAGTTGCTGAATGAAGAAATCGTTGAAGAAACCACAGAGCTGATGACGACAGAATTTACTACAGTCGAAATCGACACGGAAGTTCCGAATGCGATAATGAAATCGACACCGGAAGAAGCGTCAGCGGAAGCCGACAAGTCGTGCACGTCGCTTCTCCAGGGAGTCAGCGAAAAAATCACGCTCTACGAGTTCGCAGACTTGACTCACGAACAGAACCGGTGCATGTCCAACCACGTCACTCCAAGCAACGTCACCGCCGTCTACGAAGTCATCGTGCTGGGAAAACTCGGAAAAACTCTCGATGACCAGACTCGACGCCGGGAACTTATTAAAAACCTCATTTTCGGCTGCATCTGGAACCTCGTCGGGTGCACAGACATTTTCGGCTTCAACGAGTTCGTCATCGACAACTTGCTGCCTCAGCTCGAAAACGAATAAGACAACGTTTGTTTGAGTTTAAATTACGCAATTTCCATCGCCTTAAATTGTGGGTGAAAATTTATTTTTACACTTTCTTGCTTGATTTCTTGTTAAGAATTTTCTAATTTAAAACGGGACTACGATACAAAACGAACTGAATACGTGCAACTGAATCCATTCTACTTGGATTCTTCCTCCTAAAGCATAGCAAAATTGCTTCGAAGTTCACTGTGAACATGAACGAGCTCGACCTTATCAGGTCCACCTTGACGATTTTTCTTAGAAATAAAATTATTAAGAGTTTAAAAGTTTCTGAATCTTCCGCTTTCCACCGTCGGCTAGCACGGGTTTCAGATCGCCGGCTTCTTTCGACGGCTTGAGAACAATTCTGCGAGTGGGCGTGAGTGGCGCGTCCTTGATTGGAGGCGTCGTTGACTTCTCCGGCGTTTTTCTCTTCAGAACGATCTTCTTGTCGGTCACCACGATGGGCTGGAGTGGTTCCACGGGCAGCGTCTCCTTGGCCTTCTGTTCGACTTGCATCTTCCGTCGCATCTCCTTCTGCCTTAAAATTTCCTCGCGCTTCTTCCTTTGAGACTCGATTTGCTGGCGATAAGCGCGAGTTTCTTCGTCTTCCTCTGGCTGGTTCTCGTCCTTGCCCTTCTCGCCGTTGCCTCCGAAATCTCTCTTGCGGTCGTAATTGTTCTTAAAATTAGGGCGACGCCGATGACGAGGCGGCGAATGCGAGTAGCTGCGACGGTACTCCGGTGACGGCGTCCGCTCGTGACGTCGCTTCTCGATCTGTCGCATGTTGTGGTTGATAAACTCTTGCTGTTTGCGTAGAAGCTCGTCTTCGGGCAGTGACGAGGATGATGAGAAATATTGATCCTTCAGCAGCTGGTCTAAAATTCGCACAAAAATCAAATCAAGTTCAAAAATTCACAGGTTCCGACACTCACTTTTAGCTGCCTCAACGCCGCCTTTGAAGTTTGGATTGATGAGAACCTTCCTAGGCAGTGCTGGCACTGGATTCACGCCGCCCACCACCGCTGGAGAGGGAACGTACGCTGGTGGTCCGTGGTTAAGGTCGCCATGCGGCTGATTCGGGTAGAAGAACCGCTGCCTGACCATATGTGGAGGCCTGTTAAGCGGTCGTGACTGCATGAAATTGTTGTTGAAGAACTGTGGGCGGCCGTGAGGCGGAAAACCAGGTCGCATTTGTCGCGGTGGCCCCGGTGGTCCACCTTGCATCATCGGATGCATCGGGCCGCGAGGAAATGGCATCTGTTGTTGGTTTGGTGGAATTTGGTTCCACCTCGGTTGATTTGACCATCGAGGGCCAAAGTTCTGCCGAAACGGCTGACGCGGACCCATCGGATGGTGTGGTGTCTGATGGTTTTGGTTCTGCTGAGGTTTGCTTGGTGCTGCAGAAGGCGCGGAGGCGGGTTTTTCAGTTGCGACATCTTCTTGGCCAGTGTCAGACGGCTCTTTTGTGCTCAACTCGGGTTTACTCGACTCTATTACTGGTTCAGGGGCGGGTTCTATCGCGGCTTCTTCTTCAACAGGCGCCTCAGCTGTCGGCGGCTCTTTGTCAAACTCATCATGATCTAAAAGTGATAAACGTTTAATTGCTTCGTTGTTTTTGCAAAATCACAATTTTTCACCTTCATCCGATAGCAGAAGCTCATCCTCGTTAATCGTCCCATCAGCGAAATCACCTTCGGCAATTTCGAAATTCAAGAGATCATCATGATCGCTGCAATGACGCAAAAGAGTGTTTCCGATTATTCAAAAAGCATTTTTTATCGACGGCACCATTAGAAAAACTCGATCCCGGCGTTCATTGACTGGACACCGGCGGGATTTCAATGGCGACGCGTGGTGACGGAGCTCAGCTTACTCGGACATGGCTCAAAAATCTCTTTTCACTCGTAAAACACACAGTTAGACACACAATTAAGAGCAAGTTGAACAATTCACGAAGCAAAACAGATACAGTTGAAGTCTGCTCAATCTACTCGACCTCTATAATTTGAAGTCTGCGGGGCAGTAAACGCTCGGATCGAGGGTCCGCGTAGCCACAGTAGTTCTGAGATTGACACAAAGTTTTTGTTTATGAAAAAAATTTTTTTTTACTCCCGTAAAGTAATCTCGAATCAGTATTTCGCGAGCTCAAGCGACAGACATACGAACGCTCGACCGTTCAGTGCATCCAAAGTTCAAGTGACGAGACCGGGAACCGAAGTTCCGAGTGAAAAAAGTTAAATTCAGTTCGTAAGTACTCGTTGATTTATTGTTTTTCTTGGTTTGCTGTCGATTTTGAATCAAACGAACACAGCTGGAGTGACTTAAATGACTCACAGTGCTTGAGTAAACAAAAAACTAGAGGAATTGAGCCGTTCATGTGCTCCGGAGCTGTTTTTCGAGTGAATTTCCTGCTCTCAGCAGCGAATAAAGAAGAAAAAGTTTGCAAATCTTTCCACTCCGCTGCTATCAGTGACACTCCACGAAGGGGAAAACAAG
Source organism: Belgica antarctica (assembly GCA_000775305.1). Classification (NCBI taxonomy): domain Eukaryota; kingdom Metazoa; phylum Arthropoda; class Insecta; order Diptera; family Chironomidae; genus Belgica; species Belgica antarctica. The sequence continues at coordinate 160,323 of JPYR01000073.1, read as the reverse complement.
GCTTCGATGCTAATCTTATCAGTTGCCTGGGACGCGAGCTGGAGCATTGACGAAAATAAACATTAACAGATGATTCACTGCCTGTCTCGTGTTCTCTTTCTCGTCTCACGTTTCGCATCAATCCACATAAGCCTTCGGTCTTATCTCCGTTGTTGTTGCACGCAATTATCAATCTTTACGGTTATCCAACGTCTTTGCTGCTAACTTCGCGGCTGGTAGAACAATGGATATGGTGGGAAAGCAAGCACAGAGAGAGAACAAGATGAAGCAGCGGCCGATGATGAGGCAACAGTCAGCAATCGATGAGATAATGCTTCGTGATGAAACCTCAACGTCATTAGGACGGTGTCAAGTGTAACGTAATTAGTCACGGCACCAGGCAATGAACCGTCTGCAGTCTTGTGTAATTAATCAGCCTAAATTAGCTTTTTATTTGGGCCAGCGGGCCTGAAGTTTCGATCTTCAAAACCAAGAAAGTTAAAAATTGCGAGTTTTGATTTCGCAAACTCTTATCAGCACAGCCCTCACCTCAAAGGCAAGTTGATAAATTAATTTCAAACTTTTCCTTGCGAAACCTGTCGCGGAAACGTCGTCAGTTTTGAAACTTCTTCGTCGACTGAAAAACTTTTGAGGTGCGTCGGTCATCGTGATGAGACGAAATTGATAACAGGTTTCGGCAGCCTTGAATCCGACGAGACGAATTCGCTCGAAATGGTCGCTGTGAATTCCCGTCGCGGTGAGGGGCTCCGTTGTCGATGATGCAATCTGCACACAGCAGCTGACGGTGGGAAATGTTTTCTTTTTGATGTTTTCTTGCTGCAGACCTGTTGAAGCGTTTGAGCGCAGATTTTCTTATCCGGAGCTGTACTTTCTACGACTGTTATCGGGTTACCGCATCGAGGTGACTCGATAAAAACTTTTTTAGAGCGGAAAAGATCCCAGATTACCAACGTTCTCGTTAGTTGATCCCTCAAAGCGACTGCAAAAATCTGCTTATCGACAATGATGCGAGACTCTTGAAGCGCTCCGACGACCAAAGCTCGTGTTTCGGTGCTCGGCAAGCAAAGGTCAAGGAAGCACTCTTAAAAATAGCTCGGAAAAGTTTCTGCTCGGGTGAGAATTGCTTAAATTGGAAAAATGAATGCTAAGAAGGATTTTGAAAAGTTGGATTATGAAATCGACGAGGAAGCGGTATGAAAAGCTTTTCATAAAGGCAAGCAAGCGAATGGAATTCTGGAAAATTGCAAACTCGGCTTAATTGGTGTGTTTGGAGCACCATCAAATGCAGGAAACGGACTTGCACAAGCGTTAAAGACCAATTTCCGGCTGCTTTACTTTCATGCAACTGAAAATAATTCCGAATCGATAGTTTTTCGCTTAAATCGAACTCCATACACGACTCGAAAGCTGGAGCTTGTAATCTGTTGATTCTCTCGGTGGTTCTGCATGCTTCCCATTGCAATCATCGTTCGCTTCCGCCTTTTTAAGCTGCACGCGAGAGTTTGCAACAAGAGTGTTCTTGGATTCCATACAGAGTTAGAAACCGAGTTTCCATGAGAAAGGTCGAGTGCATGCGATTTTCGCCAACTCTGCAATCTGAAATTGTGTGAATTACCCGGTGCTGAACACGCTTCGGTCCACCCCAACCCTCAAAAGTCATAATTGTTACGCTCGCAGGCCCGCAACGAATCATTTCACTTTCCAACAGCTCAACGAGTGATTACTAAAGATTAAGTTAATGCGATTTCATGCTTACAATTGGTGTCGATTATGCAATGTAAAGCTGTGAATTCATTTTTGGAAACGCGGCGCTTCTCGAGATCGCAGCATCGGCCGATATTAGTTTCGAGGCCGTTCATAACGAACGAGCTTGAAGGGAAAACTTTTTCTCCGGCTTGATAATGTAAATTTTCCGGCTTCTGTAAGTGATTGAAGCGTTTTTCGGTGGGGCGGGATAAGAAAACCGAGTTAATTGCGGCTGCGGAGTTCAATGTACAACATTTTGGCGCGATGAACTGAAAAGCCCTCTTCGGGAAACTCATTTGACCGAAGAGATTTTCTCGCAAATTAAGTTCGGAAATGTTATTGGACCACCTCAAATCACATTCATGCCGCAATTGGTTTTATGACCGCACATTTCCAGACACGAACGTTTTTTTTTGCACGCTCGACTTTCTCTTTCAATCTGCAGCAGCTGATAAATACTTTTCCTCGGATCCCAAACGTGGTTTTGCACTTTTCGTCGTGCCTTGCTTCGAAAATCTCACGTCGGACATAAAAAGGGAAAACTTTATTTTGGTGACAAATCGATTGTGTGTACAAATGTTATTATGCAAACCTCGCTGTGCAAATGCGACCAACGGGAATGGCTTTTAACGCTGTTTTGCTGCCTTGGGCAATGCACACCGCATGCGACTCGAATAAGTGATTTAAACAAAACAATAAACGCCAAAAACTCGAGTGACTTGCGGTTAAAAACGCGACTTTCGGTCTCGATCTAGGATCACCAGTTGCATGCTTGACAAAAGATTCGTTTCGACCTTTACGCGAAGTTGGTTACGACATTTCAATAAACATTCAGGAGGTCCGAGAGTTTGAAACACTTGACTTTTCTTCGGCTTTTCTACGAAAACTTGACAACTAGACCGGCGTGAACCAATAAAAATTTCCAAGACACCTATTTTTAGCTTGTTGGCGCCCTTTCAAGTATGCACTCAAGCATTTTCCTTCGAAAAGTCAGCGAACTTTGCTCGAATTATGTTCAAGAGACCTTCGAACTCTCTTTTATTATTAATCACAACTGTCACCCTCGCTGCCACTTCTTGAACAGCTCCAGTTAGCAGCAATCACAGATGCCCTGGCGAGCTTAACACATGTAGCCGGATTGTAAACAACTCTTCCAAGCGATGGCATTGTGACAGGCACTTTACGTTACCGAAATGTGTGTTCAAGACACAACAGCAAAGCGAAAATCGTTTCATGGGCGCAGTGCAGTCTTTTCTCCTTCGAATTTTTTTATTTCGCTGTCTACGTTCCAAAAACTCACTCGCTCGGTTCAAAGATTGCGAAAGTCGTGTAATCAATAGCTGTCTGTAATACTTGCGGGCTGAAAATGCAGTACAAAGTCGTTCGAAGCGTTTAATTGATCGCGTTACGAGAAGAAAGAATTGTTAGCGCAGACCAGTTTCTGATAAACAATGTGGAATGCCGTCCGATGTTTATGAGAACAAGCTTTACGAATGAGTGACCCATTTTTCGGTTTGGAAGTTTTTCTAACTTAAACACGGCCAATGGGACTCGTTGGAAGCTAAAAAGCGAAAAAATGACTCGCACGAACATGTGGCGACTCTAAAGTGCGAGAAGAGAATGATTCCGTGTTTACAGTTGCGTCGCTCAGCGGCTAAGAGTCGGTGCTCATTTCTGCGTTTCGGAACTATTGGATAATTTATTACGCTCGACGTAAGACGAACCAGAGCAGATATTCGATTGTTTATAGTTTCCCGCCCGCTGAGCGCCCAGAAATTCTTCGATGTCATCTGCTGAGCCACCAGACATGTGTTCGCTAGATTTTATTGCCAGCGCGGGTCATTTAAATAACTTGTTCCGATAAGTTGCGCAGTTACAAACACTGGGACACGTCGGCTGTGTTCACCGAAATCTGCAGCAGCCGAAACGTGTTTCAATCATATTTTAAAGGTTACTGGCTTCACAGCTACAAATAATCCAGTTGATTACTTTCGCAACCGAAACCCGTTTGATCTAGCTCGCACACAGGCAGCAGACATAAACCAAATCGTTTAATATTTTTTTTTCTTGCGGCATTTGTGATTATTTTTGTTTAGTAAGTGGCGAAAAAATATTAAAAAAAAAGAATTCGGCAAGCAATCGCTCGCTTACTACTGAGAGAAGTTTTTCTCCAAGTTTCGCAAGCTTTGCGAGCGCAACTCAAGCAACACGTTGGTTTCGAGATTTACAGTCAAATCCGGCGTTTCAAACGAATTCCTTGGTGTCTAAGAGAGTTGGTCTTTTAAAAGGCTCGAAAGATGACGAAGAACAGTTTCCAAGAACAAAGTCTCGTTTCGATAGATCAACTAGATTAGGCAAATAAACTTGACCAAAATATTCAAAGCCGCTCGGACACTAAACTGGAAATTATAGATTCAGATTCAAAGAGATCTTGAATCAATATTCTTGATTTCCGAGATAAGAAATGTCGAAACCTTCTCGTACAAGTCGTGACACTGAGTGAGTAGAAATAAATCTTCCCCCGGTTTATTCCACCACGGCGACTCCTGACCTTCGTCATTTGTCAAGTCACAGCACAAAGCAGTCATCCCATTTAATCCCCCATTGCCGAACTGCGCAAGTTTCGCATCCATCCATCCACTCGTTCACTGCCAACCTCAAGTCAGTCATCACTGTAAACTTTAAATTTCTCGCGAGAGAGCGAGAGTCGTTTCGCAAGCGGCCGACGTCAGCTTCATAACTGGGTTCGCTGATATTTCACATGTAGTTGATTCTCTTCAGTTGCACGTTTGAGTTCGAAGCGCGCTCGTCTCGGGTTTTTCACTTTCTCAGTCTCGAAGTCGGAATTTTCAAAAAGAAAAAAGTTTTTCGAAGAGAATATTTGCTTCTCGGCGTGCGAGGTTTTCATTCATCGGAAGCGAGTTCCAATAAACAGTTTGTAAGCGCGAGAATCGTCGTCGTGAGGAATTTTGTGCCGTGCAGAAATTTTCATGAAAAATCGGAAAGGGCTGACTCAGGACAGGCAATTCGGTGCTAACTGCTTCACTTAACACGATAATTGGACACCAAACTTATTTTGAGAACACTCCGAAGAAGCATATCTCGACAATATTTGCGCGTGTGATTAAATTAACGCAAATATTTCGCAAAAAGAGCTCAGTGTAAATACGAAAATCAACAGTTGAAGGCGGAAAAGAATTTCAGAGTCGAGTTATTTGCAAAAAAAAAGTTGAAAGACGATAAGAAAGTGTAATAAAAAAGTTTTGCTCTTCAACCTTACCGAATCGCGTACTCGAATGCATTTGTGCGAGTGAGATTGAATTGACCGCAACGAATTGAGGATAATTGGAAAACGACGTTAAACGCGAGGTTGGTGTTGACTACAGTTCGCCTTATCTTGAGAAAAGAGCTCGAATTTATGTGCGTACTTGTGCAGAACAACAAGGAAATCTTCGACGAGATTTAAATGGAATTTTATTTACTTTCCGCTTGAGCGGGCGGTTTGTCGATTAGAATTTGAACGACGATTGTGTTGATTGAGTCTTTTAATGCATTCAGCGGCATGTTTACTTGCGGGATTTGTGATAAGTGACGTCATGAATTGTTCTCTATCTACAAGGCTAAGCCCCCCTTCAAGTAATCAGCCTTAGTTCTTCAAGTATTTGCTTAGCCTTAGCTAATAAAAAAAACTTCAAGCGCGTCTTCCAAACAAAACATTCTCGCCTTGACGTCACCCACTCACTCCCCCGGTCAAATAAACTCAGTGTAAACTCAAGACGATTGAAAATCGCTTCATCGAGGCATCCTATAAATTCAATAACTTGACAAATCACTTATCTCCGAATCCATTCGCATTGCATCACATCAACAAAAGTCATAAACTCGGAGAAGAAATAAAACTTTCTTTCGCCTTTTTGAGCAGCCCGACCGTCCCGTGTCGGAATCGTCTTCACACACGGACTGTAAAAGAAAGGAAAATTTGTTGTTGGGTCATAATCAGCTGTTAATGCCGATCATCATGCAAACGCTTCGAGAAGCCAAAGAGAAAGGAAACTGAAAAGTTGAAGCTTTGTGCTTCTTCCACGTAATTTATCGCTTTCAAACGTCCACTGCTGACAATGTAGCGAATGCAGTTTGGAAAAGCTTTCAGCTTCATTGAGCATTGCTATGCGCATTCGAAGTGCAGTACGTGTTATTAAACTTGAAAACGAATGCTTGAAGCAGAACAGCCACTTTTACAACATGTTCATAGTCAGTTATATCAACAACTGCAGCTTAGAGGGACGTTTCTAGGTGGTGTAACGGGTGGACGCATTGTTGAGATAAGACGAAAGCGCTGACTTAGTGGGAAAAAGGTCGAAGAAACCACAAAATTATTGTTTTACGTAGCAAAGCAGCTTAATGGCACTTCTTATAGCCGGTAATTGACTTCCACTGCCGACTTCGGGCTAAAACTAGACCGGTCGCCTAGTTTCAAGCACATTTAGTGGTCAACTTGATTGCCGACCCAGTTCTCCAAGGAAATTCTATATTAAGAGCGGTGATGCAACCCGCAAAACTGACTTTCAAAAGAAACAACACGTTCAAAACATCATGAGTCGAAAGCATAATCTCATTACATTGTGAGCTTGTTGATTCGATTGTGTCTGCTTCAAGTTTTTCTACTTTCCACGACGTGTATCTCTGTATCTAGAATCCTTTCACTTTAATGCATACATTTTCCACGCTGAAAATTGAATTTTCATATTTCAGTCTCTTGTTCAAGGCGGATAAGACTTCGATTCTGCAGCTCAGGCTGCTTGCAAGCGCCTATTTTAAGATCGAACGCTAATCTTATTCGTTCGGAAAATGTCATGAGCGCCGCCAAATGCTTTTCAATGCTGTTGATCTTGAATTTACAGTCTCACAGTGACCATGCTTCTCCCAATTATCCTTCTCGGCGTGTTCGGTTTCTCGTGTATCGATCAATGTCGCGTCTGCGAGTTAGCAAAAGAATCGGTGTTATCACTGGAGGTGCTAATTCAAACACAATGAACTTTAATTATGTAAGCAGAACGCAAACAACAGAGTGTTTACTGCTCAGTTGATGATAAATCGCGTTCTATTTAAACGAAAATTTCCATCTGTTGATTTTTATCATTTGATGGCTGCTAAACTACACGTCGCATTCGCGCTAATCCTAATGCTACTCTATCTTATCAGGCGACGACACAATTACCTGTTTAATGCCGATCCATTAAATTTGCATTAAAAGTTTCAAAACTAATTTCTGTGTCATTATTACTGTCGGTTTGCCAAGCGTGAACGTAAACAACAACATGGATCGAGCGTAATTGGGTCAGGAATGAGAAACTGCCGATAACGGAATCGGACATTAATGAACAGCGTACGTCGATGATCTGTTTGACATTTCACTCTGCTGACATGAATTTGAATTGATAATAATTCGAGTTATCGCCGCTCGCTTCTAGTTCTGGCATTTTTGCCATCTCCGATGACTTCTCGACGTGTGTGAGATCACATCTGATGAGTTATGAGACCGCAGTACGTCATTCGTTGTTCAGCTATACGGGCTGAACTTTTGTGACTCTCGTCAAGGTCGCCAAGCCGAGTGAAGGTTTTTCCAAACATTGATAACAATTGCGAAAGCCGAAACGCACGAAACAGAGTTGTCATGCAGAGCATCAGTAATCGGATTGAAAATTTTCCGAAATAGCTCAGCGACGATGCATAGAAGGCGAGCGAAACGTTCTAAAAATAAATGAAACGTTGCTGCGCGAAGTGAAATTGATGGCTGCTCATGAAAAATCAATTTGCACTAGTTGTGACCAAGTTGTGTGCTTTTCATTTACGAGAAAAACTGAAAACGGCTTTTAATTGGCGTGATTCGGCTTTGTCACACACTCACTCGAATTGATTTCGAGTCACTTTGTCCGTGATGGCAATTAAGACTGAAAAGATTCAATGTTTTTCTAGTCGCGCTCCATTTGCTAGAGAGGAAAATAATAGATGCGCCTGTTAGCTGTGATGAATTGATTATGTGGGAGTGCTGGACGGTGTTGTCATTGCTGATGTTGGAACGCAGAAATTCTAGTTTGACAACAGTTGGTTGAAAAAATGAACAAAACTCGCGAAACAAACAGAACTTTAGGGCATTTTCCCTGAAAATTCAAAACAATTCTGGAATTCCCAGTAATTGTTGACGGTGACCGACTTAAAGCACGCACTTTTCAACGAGCATTCAACGAGCATCAACTTTCAAGCTTGAATTCTTCAAATTCTTCATCAATTCTGCGTCAATGTTTAACAATAATCAACGGTTCAGAAACAATTGGGTTTGTTGAACTACCGTGAAATGTTTCTATCGGTACACCTCGAAGCCTCGAAAGCACTCTCGTGCTAGCTTTGCAGCACCCACTCGAACATTATATCTCGCGCACGCTTCGGATCAAATTCCGTTCACTTCATCAACAGCTTAGCATGAAATTCGAAAATGGCACGTTTTGGCTAATGAATTCTTTTGTTGATCCGGTGTGTATTGAAGCGTTAACATCGTCAGAGAAAGGGTTGATCAGCAAGGAGAAAAAACTGACTAATTCATTTGTGCAGACGCAGTTGCTGACTCATTCCTAGCAACGTGACTCGCTCGTAGAATCGACGTCATCAGTGAGACTTCTCGCTTAGAAGGCGTTAATTGAATGCTCTTCTAATTAGAAAGAATGCCAGATTGCTCATATTTGTTTGTTAGACATGTCAATCACACAAAGTTCTTTGCAAAATACGTGAAACCCCATGTGAATGTACTTCGAACGTGTATTAATGCCGAGCACGCAGCCAATCAATAGAAATTTATGTGCTTAGGCGAGCAGCGGCGATGTTAATTCGTTGCCGGGAGTGCAATAACAAATAAAGAAGTTGAATTCTAATTAACACGACGGTCTGCGCGTCAAGAAAAATTATTCGCGCCGGCGAAGTTCGATGCTTTGTTTACTCCCGCCAGCAAAAACTCTTGAAGATCGGCGATCGATGAAGTTTTAATGTTCAACAAAAGTGAAATTTTATTTTATTTCATTTTCTGGCGCAGCGTTGAAATTTCCATTTCTTTTATTACTTCACCTCGGTTTGTATGCTTTGTGCCCGACGCGCAACGATTTACATAAAAAATTCACGTAAAATTTGTAAACATTCGTTATCAAAGTAACAAACAAAACTTCCGGCTTTTCGACTGTGATTTGTAATGCAAAGTGGCTGCGGGCTGACTTTATGGTTTTTGTTTGATGTTCAATTGTGTCGAAGGCCCGTCGACCGGAACTTATTAAACTTTTGACTGTTGCAATCGGACCTTCTGCTTTCTGGCGTGACTAATTGTGGGCGTTGTGTGCGCTGGGAAAGTTTAGTTCTGAAGATCCGTTAATTTGAATTGTACACTTTGCATGCTAAAGACATGAAGAAACCTTTTCCGCTAAATTTGGCATCGTTAACGGTTGATCATGCTTGCGCTAGACCTTTTCAAGGGCAATTGATTGTTAATTCACTCGGAATTCCCTGATAGCTTCCTCGCCAAACCTTCAAACATAAACAAAAAAACAATCAAATACCACAAAACTCATCCAAGCTGATAAGGAAGTCACCAAAAGACTTTCAAAACAAATTTCTCAACAATTTATTCATGTTTTTTCTTTCTATTTTCATTTCAGCTGCCGACCTTAAGCAAAGCGCTAGCCTCAGCTGCACAGACAACCTTGTGCCACGAACAAAACAAAAAACATAAACGCTCTACTCGAAAAATTACGTTAACATCGAAGAGGTCTTGAGAAGTTTAAAAGCAGAACTGAAGTTTTTTGAAGAGAAAATCGACGAGTGACAGCAATTTCAAGTGATTCGCAACAAATTTCAAGTTTCACGGAAAGAATAGTTTGCAGAAGATTGGCGTAATAAAGATATTCAAGTGATAGAAGAGCGATGCCAGAAACCATGACGATGCAAACTTAAATACACGACGTCGTTCGGAGTGAGTTTAAGCACACAGAAAAGGCGAAGGAAGAAGAAAAGTTTGAATTTGCGAAGACACGTCGTCATTAAGAGACATCAAAAGCAAGCACCGTCTCACTCCACCGCGGCAACATGCGCCGCAATCGGTCGTCCTTCTCCTTTCCGGAGTTCAGTTTACGGCGTCTCTTGCTTCACGGAACCCGGGCGGCTCGTGGCAGCTCCACATTGGGTAATCGCTGTGATATTGAAAAGGGCACTGGCAGCTCCAGCAAAGGCGAAAAAGTATCCACAACGCCCGCTAGCAAGGTGAGAGCCACTCCATCAATTTTCTTTCACTTTACTTCCTCCCCTTGATAAGGCGAGTTTGGCGAGTGTGTTGGGCAATGTACTTCAAGTGTAACGGTGAAAGTTTGTGCAGGGCATTGACTGCGATGATTAAATAAGAGACTTTGATGTGATTTAGAGTATCGATTTTCAGAAATGGAACCACAAAGGTTCAATCGTACCTCAACGAAGTTTTTATTGCGGTTCCCAACGTTTTTCAACCTGCCCCAAGTAAAATATCACCGAAAAAGCACAAAATTAATTGGAAAAAATCCTGTTTGTTAACGTTCTCCTTAGCGTTTCGAGTTAAAGCCTTCTTCAAAGGGTTGATTTATTGCGGTTATTATGACAGTCGTGAATATTTTCAATAACAGCGTTGTCGTTTTGTTGAATCGAATATTTTCATGACCCGAGGCAGACAGTCATGTTAAACATGAAATTATTTTACGACGAAATTGCTTTTTGATTAAATCATTTATTGGCCAATTAAGTGCAGTGCCATGTTGGCGACGCAATCACAAGTTCATCCTTCTAAGATTAAAAGCGCTCGAGATCGAGTTTAACTACAATTTGTCGCAATGTCGATGATGCATCGGGGTTAAATTCTTTTGCAATTACATCAGAGTATGAACGAGTTGCTTAAATTTCATCACCTCGGTGCCTAGTGTGACTGACGAGACGGAAGTTTGCAGAGAATTCGAAAAAGTTGTTAACAAAGCAAAACGTAAAGGCCACTCGGACAAACGAGAACGATTTCGAGACGCAATTAATAGCTCAAAACATCCGCGATGTCCCATTTATCGATGCATAATTTCGTAGACGGCGCGAAGACGAACGTGATTGGAACAAAGAACGAATAAATAAATAGTTGGCAGGCCTGAATCTCAAATTTTTATGAATCTGTTTAGAATTTGCGCTCAATTTGCTTAAAATCTGATGTCGCCAGGTTGTCTTTGAGTGATATTTCACGGGAATTTTTACGACAGTGCCTCGATAAGCTCTCATTCAACCAGCATTTCTGATCTTTAGAGCAGCTACTCTTCTATCCGTGGGGGTTTTCGTTCTAGTTATTCAAATGAAGCTTAAAGAAGTTAGCCTTGAGGTTCCCATAAAGCATGAGTTCTTAAATGGATGAACCAAGACGTGACTCCCGTCGCCGAATCCATCAGAAAACAAGTTTAGCAAATTCGCATTTAGCGCGAGCGCTGTGGTAAAGCGTAATAGCGAATCAGTTTTCGCGAAACGTGCGAAATGAAGCAACCGGTCTGTTGAATTTTAAAAACTTGCTGACAATCACTCGCAACACTGTTGCCACCAAAGCTCTGTTTGACAAAGATATTTTCGCTAATTCCATCACCTTTTGCCTTCATTTTAGTGCAACAACAACGACACCACATCACAGTGCTCTGGCACGACGTCCAGTCATGTCGATCGCATTTCATTTGTCTTCATGGAGAAAGCGGCGTCGCCAAAGTGCCGTAACAAGACACCGCCCGTCAGCTGCCAAAAGTCCGTAGACAACCCGCAAGAGTGTCAGCTCTGCTACATGAAGTACGACCACTCCGACGATATGTTTACGATGCTGACATGTAAGCACACTGCCTGCCGCATCTGCCTCGAAAGCTATCTCACCATCGAAATCACCGAGTCAAGGACTGACATTGCGTGCCCGCAATGCGCCGAGTCGATGCACCCGTCTGACATTCAACTCCTGCTCAAGACACATCCAAATGTGATATCCAAATACGAAGACTTTATGGTGCGGCGCGTTCTTCTCGCCGACCCGGACTCTCGATGGTGCCCAGCACCAGACTGCAGCTACGCCGTTATTGCATCAGGCTGCGCGTCGTGTCCGAGACTCCATTGCGAGCGACCAGGCTGTGATTTACACTTTTGTTATCATTGTAAGGCGGAGTGGCACCCCGACCAGACTTGCGACGCTGCGAGGGCGGCACGACAAAGCCCCACGAGACAGACGTCCGGGGGCAGTAGTCAAGATCCACAGAATCGTAAGTTGTTCACGCAATTGCTTCTCTGCAGGCGATTAACTGCTAATTTTCTAGGTGACGACATCAAACCATGTCCTCGGTGTCAAGTATTAATAGTTAAAATTGATGATGGGTCGTGCAATCACATGGTGTGCGCTGTTTGTGGCTCCGAGTTCTGTTGGCTGTGCAAGAAGGAAATTACAGACTTGCATTACTTAAGTCCGTCGGGATGCACGTTTTGGGGCACCAAGCCGTGGTCGAGGAAGAAGAAGCTGCTCTGGCAGCTGGGAACGCTCGTTGGAGCTCCAGTCATGATCGCTCTAGTCGCAGGTATTGCTGTTCCAGCCATGATTATCGGTGAGTGACCTGAACGAGAATTTCTCAAGTTTTCAACTTAATGCACGAGTGAATCTTCTAGGAATCCCGGTTTGGGTTGGCCGCAAGCTTCATACACGCTTCAAGGGTGCCAGCAAACACAAACGAAACAGTGCTGTGATGGGCGGCGTAGCGGCATCGGTGAGTGGAACGCAAACATTAAGAATAATTCGTTAAACTTCCGTGAACGGTTGTTGATCTGAGAAAATCTTGCTCTCGAAGGAGCATCCGTGCTTTTGTTTCCGACTTTAATTGAGAGTCGGGATCTGGTGTCAAGATGGGAGGGAAGCAATATATCATTGGCCCGATTTCCCCCCTGAATGGCCGGCAGTCGTCAAAACCGAGTTAAAAAGGATTTTTTTCGGGGAATCCCCTCTGGTTCGTTGTTGTACGAATGACAATATCAATGACAGTTGATGATGAGTGCGGGTGGGATGGGATAAAAGCTTTTCTGGTCCATGCGCAGACTGTCGCGCTCTCGTTCCTTCGGCAAACTTGAAAGCTTGCTTTGTTTTTGGTTTTCACCCCACATAGGATGAGTGAATGAACGGAAGATGGAGTGGATATGATAAGCCGATGCGTGTCGTTGTGATGATAACTTCCCCGCGCCCCTCCGCCGCTCGACTCGGACTCATATTTTCGCCGTAGTACGAGCACATTTTATGATGATGTAGCGCACGAGGGCAAATCATGTTGCAATAAAAACCGTCTTGAGTGGACAATGATGGCACAAATCACTGCATTTTTATGGCTGTCCGAGATTTTATCAAGTCTGGGTGGAAAAGGAAATCTCAAGGGCTTGGCTTTTGATATTAAAAACGTCGCCGAGAGTGCTTTGTGTGCCTTTAATGTGGGGCATTCTGGTTAGGGATAAAGAGATTGAAGTATCCACTCAACTTGAACTAATTTATGAGTTTACAATTGCCCATCAATACTTGCTCAAGAAGGTTTTTCTATCTCAGCGTGATTTCCGCGTACTTGTTCTTGTGCCTTCTCAAAAAAAAATTATCAATCCCAGCGTCTCAACTGACATTTATGGCAAACGAAGCTCTCGGAAGGCCTCTTTCAGCTTCTCTCGAGATGGATTTGTGGAACTTGCATAATTTCCTTTTCTGTCAGTTGAGAGATTCCGTAGCACATCGTTATTTATTTCATTTAATTTTATTTCTCTTTCTGGATCTTCTCAAAACGATGATTTGATTGACATTTATAAGACAAAGACTTCAGGCGGCTCTCGTGTAGGGAAATCACAAGTCGTCGCACGCAAAAATTTTATCTTTGTAAAAATCTTGGAGAACATCAAGGAGTCGCTGCTCGGTTTCGTGGTGGCCTAGCGCCACATCAATGGATCCGATGCACAGCAGGAATGAAAGAAGTTGCGAGCGCCTAAAAATACATTTTTGATAAGTAATTTTTGTGGAATTCGTCGGTGTCTTTCGGAATGTCTTTGATGGTAGAAATTGCAAGTTGAGTGTGGTTTTTCAAGCAATCGACATTCCTTAAATTCCGACCCTAAAAATTCTCACCTATAATCGCACTCCATCTTGTTGCGGCTGTACTGAAGGTCAGCTTCAATATCCAACGACAATTTCTCGCAATTACTCTTCAGGAGGTTGTAGTAGAGATCCAAAAGCTTCGCCGAGTGCTGTCGCCGGATGGCTGACGGAAGGGATGAGGTGATAAGAAGGGCGATGTCGTTGGTAGGGCTGCTGTACGTAATCATCTGCCAGTCGAGAATTGTACAGTTGTCGTTGTAGCTGGCGTCGAGTTGCCGCTTGAACAACAAATTGTTGCACCAGAAGTCGGTGTGCGTGATCAGGCCCATTGGCTCGGTGGGCTGGAGAAGCTTTTCAATCAGATTCTTAGTTTTTGGGCGCAGCTGCTCGAGCACTTGCAACTCGTTCTGGTAACCGCCCCTCTTCTGCAGGAACATTGCGAGTTGAGGGAGACCCTGCTCGAGCAGTTGCTGGTAGCTTTCCGTGGCCTTGTTGATTTGAAACAGAAACTAAGAGGAATCCAAAGTTTGATTGTTCGTAAAATTTGCTTGTAGCGTGATGCGATTACTTACCGAATACTTCTCGTTCAGGTTGACCTTCTCCTTGAACTTCATGCCCAGCGATAGCGCATGAACCGAAGCGATGGCCTTGATGGCGTATTGAGCTTGCTCTAGATTCAATCCGTTGACGAAGTCGACACCCTGGAAACGGACCCAGTGCTTAATTAAAAATCGATTGCTGCATTGGCCGCACTCCGTTGCTTACCTTGTAACCAGACGATCTCATGTCCTCGAGGACGAGAATAGACTCGGGTGGCTCCGGACTGCCGGTCGGTGGCAATTTACCCGGAGAATAGTGCGTGTAGAAGCAGTTTGGCACAAAAATTGACATTTTCTCGCTTCCGCTTTTGATGTATTTGTTCTGGAAGTCCATGAGATCAGGCAGAACGCGCTTGTAGAATTTAATTTCACGCAAATCAAACTTGGCTTCGGTCACAAAATAGCGGCTGAACGGATCGTGTGGCAGGAGCTTGATAATGAATTCGAGTTTCTCGCTGCCGCTGACTGTCTCGGCTGACGCTGGCTCGTTGGGTGTCTGACTGATGTTGTAAGTCACTGACACGGCCAGAATGTCGCTCAAGTTGCTGACGCCGTCGCTGCAGCCCTGCTTGGCGGAAAAGTCGGCAATCTTGATATCGTTGCTGGTGCAGTGATGCTGCTTCAGCATCTCAATTAGCCAGTCTTCGTTCACCGGCCAACTTTCCGAGCTCGCCGATTCATCCTCCGTATCAGTCATCGTCAGCTATGGAGAAAAATAAATTGAAATTCAGAGCGCACGAATCGACCCGCCTGTGCTAGATAAATTGATATGTTTACGAGGGGCTCATAACATGGCGTTTGACTTGTGAAAGTCGTCCAAGGCAGCTTTTACAGCCGAACATTCCATATGGCGTGTCGATCCAACCCTTGCCCCTGTCGAACTTTCAGCAAAAAATCGAATCATCGCGACATGACGGCAACGGTAATGACATTTCTACGACCGAATCCGCTCCCTCGCAACGAAAAACAGCCAATTTAATTGATGAGCAAATGAAATTCTAGACAAGCTGTTGCAGAAGCCGCGCTTCTTCTTTTTAAATGGAGAAATTTATTCCATCCCCACAGCCTTCTAATCCGGCGTCGGTTCAGATTATACTAATTGCTTCTCGATACACTCTCCATACGCTCCAGCGCGTCTCGTCTAATCAAGTGTCCGCCCGGCACAAACGAGTGCACCGAAGCTTGAACCGATTTGCCATCGTTTAATTCAATAATCGACCGATAAAAGGTCGTGCAAAGTGGGGACAACCGCAATGAGCGTCGATAAAAATAAAAATCTACGACACAGGCAGGCCTGTTGCTTAGCAAATTCCGCCCAGAACTCTCTCGAAATCAATCGCAACTCATCCCAGAGCTACTGTCGTGATCGAAGTCTCGTCTGCGCCACCCACGACCGTGTTCCATTTCAAATGGCCTTTTCAACTTGAAAAAGAAATGAAAGTTTGATTAGGTAATAAAGCCACGTGCCTCGTGCTTCGAAGTCACACCTTCCGAGACACCACCCCGACCTTGCCTGGCTTCGAGAAATTCGCAAACTTTGAAGTCGCCATGGTTCCAGGAATGTAAAAAGAATCAATGTCACTCAACTGTCGTCAGCGTCAAACAATAACAACGCCCACACCACGTTACGGCATCCCCGCCACCCCTCACCGCCCGAAGTCTTTTAATCTTCTCGGAATTCCCCCGGAATCGAGTTCTTCTCCCTCGACTAACAAAACAATTTAATTAATCTGCTGATTTACATTCCAAAGGCTAAGTGGAAATGTTTTTCCTTGAATTTTTCGGGGAGGCGACTGACTTGATGATGATTTTCATTGCCTTTCACTAAATCACGTAAAAGCACATGAAAGATTCAAAGCACTTTTGTTTTGTTTAAAAAATCGATAACTTTTTCATCAACTGCTCCACATTTTCACAACAATGCCAAAGCACATCGCGCTAGGGAAGGAGATGAAAGGTAGAAACTGAACTGAAAGGCAGCCGCCCGTGGAATCTCAGCTTGCGAAAACTTTCACAGAGCCTTTCGGGGTTTCACGAAACAATAAAGCCGAGCTTTGACGTAAATTTCGACGTTACACAATCCGCCGTTGTTGCACCACGAGTGCTTTGACATTTAGTTTAGTGGTTTCGTAATTCGCAGAACTCTCACAAATGTCACCACGAACAACCTACTAGCAAGTTTGACTGCTCAATTCACAATCTGCTTAAATTCCGCTGCGGATGAACTCGTCTGCCATCGATTGATGCACACCGCCAGACACCGAGTGATGTTCGCAGAGAATGCGTTCAAAGAATCACCGAAGAAACGCGAGAGAAAAGCTGAAGCGATTTGAAAGCACAAGCACGTCCGACTAGCGCAAGAGAAGTCGTGCGACTGAACGTTCAAACCTTCGCTCACATGTTTTCTACGCTTTTCTCTGCCATTTCGTGCGCCTGTGTTGGTGCTGGGGGATGCTTTGGAGCAGAAATTCGGGTGCGATGAGGGTTAACGATGTCTCTTCTCTCGCTTCGTGCATGCGGATGATTTATTGTCACCGGAAATGTTTTCTTTTGATTTGCGTTTTCAGTTCATCTTCAGAAGGCAACGTGGTGGACAGGAATGACTTTATAATGAGATCTCTACGAGATAAACATTCCAACTCATTGCTCGCCCGTCAATCAGAACAGATTTGCATGCAAACTCGCTTAAATTCCTAAAAATCTTCTCTTTGTTGAGCTCGGCAAATGGTTTGCGACGCGTTACAGCAAAAGTTCGAGATAAACGGCACACACAATGTTTGTTCATTGCGGGTTTGATTGCCTCCGATAGATTTGCGGATGTTTGGATTGCTTTTTGCACCCTCGAGACATTCCACGGAACGAAAAGCGAGAAAATCGATTTTGGAGACGTGTTACTGCGGCTAGAGTGTGCAAATATGGTTTGGAAGTGCCTTGAGGGCTATTTAAGCTGATTAATAGGTTGTTCATGTAATTGACAACTGCTTAAACTTCGAGATTTCTTATCAAAACCCACTGAACATCAATCAGTTCCACCCTCACACCCCACTGCACCCTTCCTGTCTCATGTTTTCTTACGTTTTACGAGTTGTTCGGGAGAAAAAAAACCTTGCACGAGGAGAAAAAATTCAAAAGTTGTCTGTAATCCTTCCCCTCTGTCTGGCTGCAACTTCCGCCGGAAGTCAACAACGATGATTCCCCGATCATTGATGAAAACGATTTTTATTAAATTCTTTCTATTCCTTTTACAGATGCTCGTGTCACCGGTGCTTGCAGGTCTTGCCGTTGCGATTGGCGTTCCAATTCTTCTCTTCTACGTTTACGGAGTTGTGCCAGGTTTGTGTGCACATCAAATGAAACAAGTTTTTCGTCAACTTAATTGTCGCTTAATCATTTCAGTGTCGCTCTGTCGTGCTGGCTGTGGAGTGTCAACGTCACGCGATGGCGTTAAATTTGAATTTGACGAAGACGAGGAAGTCGGACGAAACCATGATGCTCAAAGTGTCGACGCTGTCTCAAGGATTGGAGCAACCAGCATCGGTGAAGTCAGCTTGAGTGTCGCCAGCGGTAGCCATTTAGGCGGAGTGAATAACAACGCGGTGCGCGAGTCCACGACAGCACTCGCGGGAAGTATTAACGGATCATCTGCCGGTCATAAACTCCAAGTTCAGGCTGATGTGAGTGAGACAGCTTCGGCGGTGACTTGCATCAGCGAGAAGTCAGGCAGCAATGGACTCGACACTGCTTCAACAAAAGCCTTGGCAGGTTCGATTTTGAACTACAAGCCGGTCAATTACGATCAGGGAGCGACAAGCGAAGACGGAGCGTCTGAGCGCGTCCGGTTCGACAACATGATTTACGTTCTTGACGGGCAGAAGGATGGAGACTGCTGGTACACCGCGCCTTTAGACCAAGTATGAAGAGTCAAAACATTTTTGAAATTCAATTTATTTACAATTTAACTAATTTTTAGGACATGAGCGCCGAAAAAACAAGTTTAAGCAGTGCCAGATCCTTCCGCAGCTCTGATCTCGACACCACCAGCATCACCTCAATGCACAAGCGGTTCGCGCAACGCACAAAACTCCAGCATCGCGCCATGTCACTCGACAGCAACACTGGATCCAACAATATTCCCGAGAGCCTTGAGACGGAAGACGTGCCCGCCGCCAAGCCGCTGGCAACTCAGGAAAGCAAAGAAGTGTCTGTGGGCAAACTGACGCCGGCTTCGTCCACCAACAGCATCAAGTCGAACGGCAAAAGCCCGCAGCCGGCCAAGAAAGGCCTCAGCAAGTCAAACATCTTGCGCAGCATCTTCTTCTCCGGCCCGTCGAACTCATCTAAGTCATAATTTTTGTAACACTGAACAGCAAACTTTTGAAGCGGCTCAAATTATTCGATGAAATTGAAAAGTATTCCTTCTCGGTAGTTTCTCAACGCATTGGAACTTAAAGCAACGATTCAATCGGACAAAGAATTTTTTTAAAAAGTTTAAAAACTTCTTTAGCGACGTTAGGAGAGAAATTTTAATTTTACAAATTAACTTTTGGGTTGGTTCGAGAAGGCCATCGACGGAAATTCTTGGTTTCAGCAGTGTCTGGAGTAGATTTTTTATGTCCTGGTTGGAATTGCAACCAAGTTTTGCTATTGAAATGAATCTGACAAACTTCCAAACGCTTTTCAGCTGCGACTCTGAAATCCATGCACAAGCATTGCCTCCAAATGGCCTTCCCGCACCAATCCAAGCATGAAATTTAACGAATTGAGATTGCTGTACACCCGAAAACAATCAAGTTTAATTCAATTTAGTACGATATGAAATCAATTTTAAGTGAAGCCAACTGAACTGATCTAGAAAACATTTTACATAAACGCTGCTTACGGTTTTAATCGCTTAACTCAATGTAACATCAACTAGATAGAGAAAATGTTTGAAGAAAGGCAGATCACTGTCTTTATCAATTATGTACACTCAGCATTTTTCCGCTTATCGTTTTTCACCAAACTGAGATTAAAATTGAGTTTGAGTTGGGAAAATGCTCGCGCAAGCCAAAAATCGTTAATACAACAAAAATCAATTAAAAAGAAATCTTTCGAAACTTTTTCAAGATGACTTTACAATGCAAAACATTTTTGCTGTCGATGCCATAAATAAAGAAAACTGATTAAGAAAAATCATTGCTTAATGAATACTTATGAGAAAAGCTTTTAACAACAAGTTTGTGTGGAAAGTTTTGTTAATCGTTGTTTTAATTTCGCGAATAATGAATTAATATGTTTGCCAAAATATTATTTTTTTTTCTTAGTTTAAGCAGAAAGATGTTCGTCATTAATTTTTTTAAGAATGAATAAACGTTCATGAAATGTATAAACATCGAGAGTTTTATTTGCTAGGAATGAAATTGCGTTTGTGAAGCTTTTTATTCGATGATTACACAATTAAAAGTTTCTAAGAAAATTGCTTTTGAAATCCCAATACAATCAATTGTGAAATTGAAAGCAAATTTTTTAACTGAAATTCAAACTTCAAGTCCTCTTCATCCGAACACTTGTAATCCGATCGCTCTCTCAATCCGACTGTTTTCAATTTTCAAGTCAGTGTCAAAGAGATGATTTGTCTAATATTGATTTTAACCGTGATTTCGAGTGTTATCACGGCTCCAGTGCAGCAAGATCTCTTTAAGGTCGTGCAGGACGACGGTCGGACAGAGAAACTGCGGAAATACCGATTCGTAGCGGAGTGCAAAAACAATTCCGAGAACTCGAAGACTCTTTGCTTCGCGCTTTACGATGTTGCGCTATCTTTTAACAAACAGAAGCTGAATTTCACCACCGCCGATGTCGTCATCGAGTCAGAGAAGTTCTGCGGGGCCTTGTCGCAAGTGCTTCCGGAGTCGCCGTTGAACAATGACTCGATCGTCGCATTTAAATCTTCAGCGCAATGGTTCAAGGACACGTTGAAGAATGGCAATAGTGATGAGTTGTGCCACGATATTTGCTTCTTCGTCGATCGCAAGACATTCGACGACACGCTGACTGCTGCGTGTCAGTTCCTGCTCAACCAGTACTCGTTCCTGAAGAACCAGAGCACTGTTCAGAACATCAAGCGAGTTGAGAAGGTTGACGACAGCAAACGTAAGTCACGACGCTTTGTAATCGTCTTCGTCATTTAATTTTCTTGCTTTCAGAAGTCGTCGAAGTAAGTGAATCAAGAGCGATCATTTCGAAAGCACTAGAACCTTCGAAGGTCGATGCAGCGAAGATTGTTCCCGCTTCTGTGCTGGATTCTTTACCAGCTGAAGCTGCTCAGCCAGCGAAAAACCTGTCGCCACCAAAATCAGTGGATGTGCCTAAAGATTCCGGTGTCAAAGTCGCACCAACTCCCGATGAAGCCAACTTAAGCGAAGAGTCGATTCCTAACACCGATTTGCAAGCTGCAAAACAGCCAACATCGCCCGTTGTTCCTTCAGAAGTCTCAAAACAGGCCAACGCGGTGTTTGCTGGCGCAGAAAAGCCAGCTGCGCAATCAACACAAGCGTCGTTAGCTAAAACACCTGAGTTGACAAAGACTGAGCCATCGCCTAAGAAAGTTGAAGAACCGGAAGTACCAGAAATTGCATTGGATGAAGCAAACAACGTCGAGAGTACAGACACAAATATCTTCGATGCTGACGTCGCTGAAGGCGAACCAGCTGAGAAAGAACCGGAGAAGCCAGCAGACATCGACGACGATGACGACGACAGCGATGACCAAAATTACGGAGAAAACGTCGACTTAATGAACAGAAACGCGCCGCTGGTCAACAAACTTCCGCACGAGCCGGAAGCGACGGTTGACGACGTTCCACACAAGAAAATCGAGATCGTCGATTTCGAGGAAGATCCCGACTCCAACTTCTTCACGTTCCTTTGCGCCCTGATGTTTCTTTGCGTGCTTCTCTACATTCTTCACCAAAACCGCCAAAAGCTTCTCGCTTTTTGCCTCGAAGGACGACGTGGCAATCGCCGCGGGCGCGAGCGATCTCGAGGCGGATCCAAAGCTGCGTACAGCAAACTAGACTGCAATTTAGAAGAAGCAATCATGAGTAAGAAAAGTCTGAGCGGAAAGTCGATGGATATTATTTATTAAGCTGGTTGAGAAGATTGTCTTCACTTAGATTAGTTTACGAATTGTCCACACTTTCCTGAAAAATCTGATCTTCACTCGAACTATTCCGAAATGTCATGAACGCAAAACGCATTTTCAGGGGAAGGATTCACAGAGCTTTTTAAATGATTTTTTTATAATTAGGCTGACGCTTAGCGCAAGCAAGCACATGCGCGCAATTTTATTCACTTCAAATTCATCAATCATTCAAACGTTTTGCTTTTATTTCTTTTGTGTTAAATCGGAGACGTCATGGAACACTTGGCGCGTTCCTGGTGGAATAAAGGCTGCTTAGAGCTGCTAATTTTATAGTTGGAAGTCATGATCGTCATTCGTCATTGGTCAACGATTCTGTGAATAAAAAACGTCGGAACTTTAACATTTTGCGGCTCACTGCTATTTCCCAACCTTTTTGAAGCCTGAAACTAGAAACCCAGGCACTTGATCCACCCACAAATCATCTCAAACATTTCAGTCAAGTCAGCCACGACGTCTTCATTGTGCACACTGGTGTTCACACCTTGAATAGCTGCAAAGAAGTGAACACCTGCTAAAACTTAAAAGAAATCACACACGTCCCGTTCACTAGAATTCCGCTGAATTTTCTTTATACAAAATTTTGTAGAGCAATACTTTGTGTACGAAGTAAAAGTCTTGTTGTCTTGTTGGAAATAAAATTGTGTAAAAAATACTTTCGATGACGTTCAATATTTTTATTTAAGTTGGATCCAAAGTGTGTTCATCCGATGTAGTAATTTCTCGGTAGAGTAGCAAACGGCAAGACTCGGTAGCTGAGTGGTCTGCTGACAGGCCAAAGTGGAACGAAATGTCTCCTTGAATTGCGCCTTCGTCTGACCGGAGGGTCACTGCAAACGGAAGCAGAAGACTGAATCATGGATTCTGTGATCCAGTCGAGTGTTTGTGGAGTCGTCAGCTTGCCGTAGATGCCTGGGAACGGCCTGGCACAGCCGTCGCCGAACGAAACGACTCCTAACACGACGTGCCGACTGTAATCTGCTTCGATGAACAACGGACCGCCCGAGTCGCCCTAAAACAAGCTTTGAAGCTTTTGAACTCGAAGCTTTTAAAAATCTCACCTGACACGCGTCTGTTCCCTTGGCAAAAGCGCAAATCATCGAATCGACGTTAAATTTAATAAGTGGTTCTGTCATCCGCATGCACTCTTCGTTTGTTTTGTGAAGAACTTTCGTTTCCATCAATTCGTCGGTTGTAGCCATCGTTTTTTCATTCAGTTTACCCCTGATGAAGGCAATCGTGCAATTGAATGATCAAGATTTTAAGATCGACTCACCATCCAGCAACAGTGACCACCTTTCCCGCAAAGTCGTTACTAAGATTCGGCAAGCAAATCGGCCTAATGATTTGGTTGAACACGATATTTCTTTCAACCGTCACGATGGAGATGTCATAGTCATCGTAAATCGAGTTGTTGGCGAAGTTAGGATGCAACAAATAATCAAACGTGTGATATTTGACACCATCCAGCAGCTTCTTTGAGTGCATTCCTAAAACCCACTCCGTTTTCAAAGGATCTGATGTGCTTTAGATTAGACAGTAAAGTTAGAAAATGAATGAATTCGTGGAGTTTGATAACTCACTAGAACAAGCAATGACCAGCGGTGATGATGTTCCTGTCCGAAATGATTGCACCGCCGCACATAAATTGCTTCCTGGACGACAGCATCGCTGCCATCCACGGGTACTTGTTAGGAATCACTCGAACTCCATTGACAATTCTTGTAATTGGAACGTTGGTCTCACCGCAAACTATTTAGTGTAATACCAAGCTTGAAACTTAAGATCTTATTTCAGCAATACGAACTTACCACAGCTATTTATAACATGTTGCGCAAAAGAAATGTTGAGAATGGAAAATGGAACTAACAGGAACACTAATAAGCCGCTGCAACTCATCATTAAAGCACTCGAATCGTTTTGAAGTATAAAATTGTGCATTTTTATTAGCTTCAATCAAATGATTAATTAGCGCCACATGAGCGCCTTGTTGAACTTCAATTAGAAAAGCTTCGCACATTTCAAACTAATTTCTATTCGAACTATTTTTTCACGTAACTGTGCTATATATTTTAATTGGGATTAATTTCACATTATTGTTTGTGTCATCATAAGTTTTTTTGGCTTGTTTGATTTTAACGAGAAATGAATAATTTACAATCAGCAGCAGCGTGATGTGTTTGCACAGAAAATTATTCATGGGTTCAACGAGGACTTCAAATTTGTTTTTGGCAGAAGATTGGAAATCGTGTCAAAAATATTTAATAAACTCATTTAATGCGTTCGTATTAGCTCAAAGATAATTAATAATTGATTCTTAAAACTTTCATAGATCGATTGCTATCAGAGATCAAAGATTCATTAACAATTGAAGGTTATGCAAGATAAAGACGCAGCGGATGTCCTAAAGTTTTCACGAATCTTGAATTTGTGACAGGTTTTAGACGAATTGAAAGCTTAAATCAATTAACAACAAGTTTTCCCGATTCTTTAAGATTTCAGCTTATAAAAAATTAATTCAAAATCAAAATGCTACAAAATTCATTCCACAAAAATACGTGAAACTTTTAATAAAAATCTCAATTCCATCAAATCATCTTAAGTGTGTTTTCCAAACACGGTGAATTAAGACACGAAGTCAATACGATTTATTGAAAAAGATTTGGTTTGAAGTTGTGCAAAAAGTTCTGTAAAGCGAATTTGTTAATTAAACATAAAAATATACGTGCGGTGCAACGCCGCTGACTGTGACAACATCGTTCTGCCAATTTGCAGTATTTAAGCATGTGTTCTGGAGCGTATTCTTTACTCATCGTGATCTGTGCAGCTAGAACTCATCAAAAATCATGTTTTTCACTCCATGGAAAGGACTTTGTAACTTGAGAATAATTTTATGTCGACTTTCACTAACTTTTATCTTGCAGCCCCGCTAATCGACTCTTGGCCGTTGATGGGAACGTTTTACCCGTTGCTTTCGATCTTCGTTCTTTACGTTTGGTTTGTGAAGAAAGCTGGACCGAACTTCATGAAAAACCGCACCGCATTCAAGTTGAACACCTTGACACGAGTCTACAACCTGTACCAGACCATAAGCTGCGCTGCGTTGCTAATTCTCGTTCCAGAGATCTCTGGCGCATATCATCCTTGGCTATGTGGTGTACCAATGTCAGCCGAAGAATTTCAAGCATATCCAGAAACCTTGGCACCGATTTGCTGGTGCCTCATCATACTAAGAACATCCGAGCTTCTCGAAGGAGTTTTCTTCGTTTTGCGTAAAAAGCAAAACCAAGTGTCCTTGCTTCACGTGTTCCATCATATCTCGGTTGTCTCAATTATGTGGCTGTTCGTTAAGTACAGCGTCGACAAGACATGCGGATTCATCTTTGCTATAAACACCGCGGTACACCTTGTAATGTACTCTTGGTACTTTGCCAGTTCTTTCCAAAGTCTGAAGCCAATAACAACTCGCGTGAAGCCGCTGTTGACGGCGGTGCAGATTGCGCAGCTTGTAGCAATGTGCACGCATTGCGTGTACGCAATTCATTCATGTGAAAACGCACCGAAATTCTACTATTTGCTAGCGGCTGTGATCGTGATCCTGATTGGAATGTTCCTTAATTTCTACATGAAAAGTTATCGATCAAAATCCAAACCGACTGAAAGTAGGTTGTAAATTTGTTGGAAATAAAAATCGCTCAAGTTTTATTCGGGAAGCAATTTGACAGAGTCATGGAATGCATTAAGTAGCCTCGGGTTCGTCTGAATCTTTCTTGGGTCAGTGCACACATCGCCCTTCGACTTTCTCATGTAATTTTTGATCCATTTCAGTGTACTTGGTTCACTAAGTTTTGCGTAAATTCCTGGGAACTTCCTTCCACATCCATCACCGAACGAAACAACGCCGAACAACTCGAAGCGATTCGGGTCAGTCTCGATGAAAAATGGGCCACCAGAATCACCCTGAAAAACCGACGTGAGAATACTGCGAGAATACTACTCAAAAATTTACCTGACAAGCGTCGACTTTGCTTTCGTAACCACAAATCATTGATTGCGGGTTAAACCGCACCAATCGTTTAACTTCGATCGCGCAGTCATCATTTCGTTTTACTTTGATATTCGCTTCTTGTAAAAGTGACGCCATGTTAGCGTGTTCACCTTCGTTCAGTCTACCCCTGAAAAGTTTACTTTGTAAACTTGAACTTGGAAGATTGATTAGCCAATTTACCATCCTGAAACCTGAGCGTACTGACCAGCATACGCTGCGTTGGCTGCTGGTAGGCAAATCGGTCGCACCGTTGGTCCAAAGCGAATCGCTTTCGAAAGCGTGATCATCGCAATGTCGAAGTCGTCGTAAACGGTGTGATTTGTGAACTTAGGGTGAAGTTCAGCGTGTGAAGGATAGTAGACTGCTCCATCCTTTCTGTTTGAATCGTGCATGCCCAGCACCCAATGCGTTTGCATCGCATCTGGGACGCTAGACGGAAAGTTAAACTTCGTCATTTTTAGCTTTTTCAAACTCACTAGAAGATGCAGTGACCAGCGGTGATAATGTTTCGGTCAGATATGATTGCGCCGCCACACATGAACGCATGTTGAGTGTACATCGCGGCCATCCACGGATACTTGTTGGGGATCGTAGTCTTGCCATTGACGATTCTTCCAACTCCCTTCACATTCGCCTCGCCGCAAACTAAAAAGTCAAACTTGAGAAAAATGCATTTAACTTAGCTGTTAAACCACCAACCACAGTCAGAACGTGTTTTAGACAACGCGGCATCAATTATTCCTAAAAACACCACCAGACAAACATAGAAAAACTTCATCTTCAGCAATCTCCAAGCAGCGCTAGCAGAACAATGTTAAATATTGAAACTTAAAATTGTAATAATTCGATCCACTATTAAATGCATCGTTTAATCATTCGCTGTGCATTTCAAACCGTGACAAGCTCTAATGAATTTCCTTTACAGGCTGTGGAAATGCAAGTTTAAAGGCGACTAAGCTGCATGTGTCGCTGAAAAAGCCTTTTACATTCGACTCAACGGATTATAGAAAGAAAATAATTTTATCGGCTTCGAAATATTTTTTTATTGTCGCTCAAAATCTCATCAAGTCTCTATTGATGGGCAGATCCCTGCGCTGTTAATGATTCCCCAAACCCAGTCTAGTGATTGTGTGATGTCCGCATACACGCCAGCGTAATTCCCCGCGCAATTAAAACCGAACGAACTCACAGCGATTACTTCAAAGTTTTCTTGCGCTGTTTCCACGATTAATGGCTGGAATAATAATGAAAGTCCTTGAAAAGTTGAATGAGCTCATCAGGGCCGTTGACACAACACATGACGTCACATTTTATGAATCAGAATTATTGAAAGACTTTCACAAACTAAATTCGTCATGTAAACGCCAGACAACCACAAAAATCTCACGTACACCACCTGAATCTCCCTGAAAGTAAACCAATGGAATCAGTTCTTTTTTAAATCAAACAGATTTCGATAAAATCTCACCAAACAAGTGTCAACGTGTTTTGGGCTGAACCCACAAATCATCGACTCGAAGTTGTACATTCGGTGAAGGTTCGTTGCAACAGGGCACTGTATCGGGTGCAGAACTTGAATGCTGCCTTCTCTCAAAGTTTTCGACATCGTTTTTCCGTTTGGGGTTGTTGTTCCCCACCCGGCGATGACCGCGTCGCGTCCGCCGTAATATTTCTCTTAAAAACTAAACTTTAAACGTGTATGATAAGGAGTTTGACAGATTTTACTTGTTTTTGGCACACAAACTGGACTCAGGTCTTGCGTAAATGTGTTAATCGATTCAGGCAGCGTCAAAATCGCCAGATCAAAGTCGTCGTAAGTCTTTAAAGACGTGAAGTTGGGATGAACGTGAACTTTTTGGAACTTTATCTCGTCGCCTTCGTTTGTGTGATGTGTTCGGAGTTTTCCGTAGATATTCAGCCAGTAATCGTTTGAAAATGAACTATTCACATAAATTATTATTGTAACGAATGTCTAAATATGCAAATACAAAACTCAACTCGAACGAGAGACAATGCGCAGCCGTTAGGACCTTAAAAACCAAAAAAAAGTAACTAAAGAAGTTCGGTGCGAAACTTGTTATACGTGTTTGTCTGAGATTAAAGCACCACCGCAATATGCTTTCCGGTTAGACGAAAAGAGCGCGATCATCCACGGATATTTGGAAGGCTCGGTGACAGTTCCCCTGATAATTCGGCGTGCATCTGTGTTGGCAACGCCACAAACGCAGTCATCACGAACGAAGCCACAAACACGTGTGACTGCAAACGATAACGAAAGTGCGACGATAAAGTTCAGCATTGCTTGAAATCTGTTGTTGACGCGTAGCACGACGGAGACTGAAAGAAAAATTCGCTCGCGAAACGGCGAAGGCATACACAATCGATTATCAACAGAAGTAGTTTTCAATAAAAACTTTATTCACTTACAAATCGGTTCTTCAAAAGTAAATTTCCACAACCCGAAACAAGAAATAAAAAAATATTTTGTGACTATCATAACTAATTAAGTGGTTTAACGTTGCTTTATAAGTTTTTGACGGATTAAAAATTGTTTTGGATAACTTGTAAATGAGGTTCATGATATGCAAATGTGGTGCGAGAGGAAGAAACATGAGTTGAACAAGGAGACCGCTCACGGGCTGCGTCACTGTGAAACATTTCTGACTGTACAAAAAACGCGAAAATGTCGCCGCCAGCTTCTGGTTAGTGGGTAGGAAGTCCCGAGAAGCTTGAAAGCCGTCATTTTCCGTCGAGTTAACTGTCTCCGTCATCGCACTGAGGATTTAGCATGATTTGACAATAATTTAGGATCCTTTCATTCATTAATCTAACTTATAAGTGACCGCGGAAGTTGCCAGACCGGGACAGTCACGCTGGTCAGGGTCGCCGCTTGAAGTCGTAAAATCATCAACGTCGACATTTAGTGAACTTTTGTTTCGTTTTGTCAGCATCGACGAGCTTGCGCTGCTGTTGTTGTTGTTGTTGTCATCCATGTAGTTCGCATTCATGTCTAAACTCGAGTTCACGTCAGCCTCACTGATGGAGTTCTTAGACCTAGGTCGTCTGTGCTCGAGAATTTCGTTTTCCTTCGACAGCAACTCGTCGTCAAGTTCACGTTTTGGCAGTTCTTCTTCGACAAGCGCGTATCCGAAGTTCGGAAGCGACTTCAGCTTTGGTGTTTGGGTTGATGTGTAGGTAGGGTTGAAAGGACTGTTCCAGACATTGGGTCCAAAGATCGTGGTGGTCGACGGCGCTTCTTCTGGGTTGCCGTATTTCTCGTGCGACTTGTCGCCGGTGCGAAGGCAGCGGTTCTTGACCTGATGAACGAAACATTGATAAAGGAAGTGTTGTCAAAATTAGGCCATTTATGTCTCACCATGGTGGCCGTGGCTTCACGACGGTCATATACGACCCCGTATTTGGCAAAGAAGTCGATAAACTTGCACGTTAGGTTGTACGGTGTACCGAGCTCAGCTGCACGGTAATCCCACGGAAAAGCGTGCTATAGACATAAATAATTGATCGTATTGATTGTACGCTCAAAATTTAATTATTTCTTACGTGATAGTTGTGCCAGCCTTCACCTGTTGCCAAAATGGACACAAACAACGACTCGACTGGGAAAATAGTGCTGTGAATGCACGAAATATGTAATAACTGTCAAAATTTTAATTAATTACAAGTGAAAACTTACTCGTCGTACGGCCTGGTTCCATAAAGATGTGCTGCACTGTTGACCAGCCACGTGACGTTGAGGTTGATGATGGTCCTGGCGAAGTAGGCCACCCAAATAGCCATCCATACGTTCTCGCCCCAAAGATAGCACGGCAACATCGTTGGCAGTCCGAGGGCGAAGATTGTGTAAAGCACTTTGTAGTGGCTGGAAAATAATTGAATTTCGGTGTAATTATCAGTATTTTCGAAGCGCGAAATAATTATCGTCGTGAAATTAACACCCGGTTCAGCGAAACCAGCTTACGATGCGCTGAGTTATTATGCAATTCGAGTTCACGGTCGAGAAATGTTGCAACCGGTGCAATTTTCAGTGTCGCTGTCTCGTTGCCATCCACGTAGCTCCACTGAGTCAAGGATGGGCGGCAATTTTTCTAATTATTCAGCCGAAATTTAGTGTGAGACAATGATCGTGACTCCGTTTTTATTAAAATGAACAACAGAAGGGCCAAATGTTTTTGATAGAACTTGTTTTTAATTAATCAATGTAAGACCGTCACAAAAACAGCGTTAGAAACAGGTTTGAATGGATAAAGCCGGAATTTCTGTTGACAACCAACTCGCGCCCTTGACATTGTTCAACTTTCCACTATAAACGCGTATTTTGACCGGTCAAGAATTATTTTTACCGTTTTTTGGATCTGGTTCAACGGCACAACATTTTTTTATTCTGCAATTTTCAAATAATAATCTCCAAGCACATGACAGATTGTGCAACGAATCGAGATTGATCAAAATTTCGTTGCGTCACGTCGGGATAAAGACGAACTTGAAGTGTTTAAATTTAGATTGAAACGGACTCAAGGAAATTAAAAACAATTGCATTAAGTTAACAAGGTTTGTCAATGGAAATTTATGTTAAATCAACTGGTCTGCATTGTTTTGGGTTTAACCAGCGCAGAGTCAGCGTGTTTGTAAGCAAAAATTGTGTCGTCTCATCGTATACGACATTTAACATGCAAAAGACGCGAAAAGCACGGTGACATTGGAACGGAAACTGGTCCGCTGCTAGTGCCCCCGCGTAATGATGTAACGTGCGATGATTTAAGAAAGCGCAGACATTGACTAGGGCAGTCTCAACCCGGTTTTTTTATTATAAATAAACTTGAATTCATTTTTTGATGTTTTTTTCGCTTGCACTTTAAAAAGCGATTGCCAAGTTTTTTCAATAATGTCGTCGCCGTGTTGATGGTGAATAATGACGCCCCCAAAGGGTCGCCTTTTAAAGGTTGCAACTCACTTTTTCTGAAACATGATGTAGGGATCGGCGTCGAGGTCCGACATGTCGATCTTCTTTCCGTATTCGAGAACCTTCGGGTGCTTGCGAACGCACAGCCAGCCGAGATGCGAGAACCAAAATCCGCGGTTGGCGTTGTGCGGATCAGCGTCGGTGTCTGAGTACTTGTGGTGCTGTCGGTGGTCACGCACCCAAACCCAGAGGCAATTTTGACCGGCAAGTGTGTGCATGTATAAGAGAACGATCTTTAGCCATCGCTTCGCTTTGAACGCTCGGTGACTCCAGTGTCGGTGTGCGCCCATTGTGACACCTTGACCAGCTACATAA
>JPYR01000073.1:95722-123784 GCA_000775305.1 Belgica antarctica | reverse complement strand
TAATATTATATTTTGCAAATTTTAAGAAATCCGATAAATTTCAGCTGTAAAGTTACCGTGAGTTAAAGATGACGTAGAGATGACTCATTAGAAGTTCAAGCATGAAAGAGGATTAATTTTTTGGGAAAGAAATATCTGCACGTGTAAAAGCTTTCGACGCATAAGAAAACGAGAGAATTAAGGTTTGGTTAAAGATTTAAAGTAGACTGGCGTAGCGTGGTTCGCTTTCGTATTCTTGCAAAACTTTCATGAAAAAATACTTCAATTCCCGTAAAAGCTACGTGATTAAATCTACTTTGAAGGACTTCAGCAAGAAAAAGTAATTCGATAAACCAGTCCGTTAAATCACTAATCTTTTACTGGAATTGAAATTTTTGTTGATGAAAGTTTTTCGCGAATACGAAAGCGAACCTCGCTACACCAGTCTAATTAATGACGTCCTTTGTAGCCTGAATTTCTTTTAATGAATTTTGAGCAGATATTTAATGAAAAAATCTTAAAATCGGCTTAGGAATAAATTTTATTCACTTCTAGACACTCCTAGTGATGATATATGCTGATATATATTTATAAGTTCTCTTCAACAGCTTTGAAAGTTTCAAACAAAAAAGCTTGATGAAGCTTTCAGAAAAGCTTCCGCATTTTAATCTAAGTTATGCTTCTTTGTGTTTGTAGTTTAACTCTTAAGCTCAAGAGTGTTGATTTAAAATTTAACAATAAATTTTAAAATAAATGCGTAATTTTTCCATTAAAGTTGTAATATAGCTTTTGATACAAGAACACAAATCTTCTTCTACACTTCCTTTGTAAAATCTTTTCCTGTCTCAAATTCCCTAAACAACTTGACCCACAAAATCCTTGTTTCAAGCTGGTGCACGCAATATCCCACAGCTGAAGCAATCTATATTGTCAAATATCAATTAAATCTCAAGCACATACAAAGACAACACGTGGACTTAACGTTAAATTGTTTTATTTTCTTCTCTTTTTCTTTCTGCCTAGCTGTTCGTTGGCATGTTTACCATAAATAAGACGCTTTGTGCTACAAAATAAAATCGATTCCTTTGCTTTTGTTTTCTCCACATTCTCGCTTTTACATAATTTCTCATTAAATGTAGTTCACGCTTTTTCGATTCTATTCGTTGCAAAAGCAGCCGTCTTTTGTGTTCTCTTGAATCCAGTCTGTGAAAGGGGAGAAAATGATTTATCGTTGGTTATTAAGCGGCTTAATGACGGTTCTTGCATTCAACGCTACCTAAAAATCTCGTAACTCTGGTGTAGACACCTGGATAGAACGGCCGAGCGCAGCTGAAATGAAAGGTTTAAGAATTGATCAACAGCGGCAGGGATTACAAGTGCCTACCCATTTCCCCAGGACACAACTCCGATGAGTTCGTATCGTTTGTCAGATCTCTCGGCCTGGAGTGGACCACCTGGAGGCAAAAATCAATCAATTAACTGTTTTGCATGGAGATTTAATGAGTGAGATCACAGAAGGTATTAATGAGCTCGTTTTTGCGTTCGAATCTAGTTCTGCAACTAATCATACCTGAATCGCCCTGACAGCTATCACGCGCACCAACTCCGGGGTAGCCAGCGCACAACATGTTATCTGTGATCATCTTGCTGGTGTAGTTCGTCTTAGAGGTACAGTCGTCGTTTGACATAATTGGAACATCAACTTCTTGAAGAATGCACGATGGCTTGCCGTCTTCTTTCAGTGTTCCCCAGCCTGTCACAAGACCTACCTTACCAACGTACGTCTCATCTGCAAGACAGACACATTAATAAGCGTTAACAATGAATTTCACACGCGCGTTGGGCTCCTTTTCGTTTACTGACATTGAAAAGAAAGTGATCTTCGCACATTAGCGCGTCGCTGAGTCACGGAAGGTGCATTGAAAGCCGCCAGAAATTAAAAGTTTTCAAACAAAGCTCAATTCATTTGTTTGACACCAATCATGTCGTCGATGCAATAAAATTGCTGATTGTTGCGAAGACAAAAGAAAGAAGATGGGGCGAAGAAAAGGTTGCATAATTACCTGCATTGGACGGCAAACAGATTGGCCTGATGTAGTCGGTGATTGGCACGCGATCATTAAGTCGCAGCAGCGCGATGTCTTTATCGAAGTTGCTGTAGCTGAACTTCTGGGAGATTGCACGCAACACAAATCTCGTTTCGGGACGCATGCTGTCATCGCATCGGTCGTGCTCGCCGAACGTCACTTTGATAATGAACCACATAAAACCTTTGACACAATGCGCGGCTGGATACAACGGGAATGTGTGATTAATGGATTCGTAATCGCCTGAATTTTTAATGCAAGCTTCACTCACCTGTGAGAACGTAACGATCGTTTATCAGCATTCCACCTGTAAAAAGCATAAAAGCGAACAAGAGTTATGAATAATTTTCGGATAATACGTTTGATGAACTGTTTTGCCTGGCAATACGCGTTGATGAACTTTCAAATTGCTTTTGCAGACCGTTTAAGTCTTAATAACGTTGAGAATGAACATCAAAAGTCTGCTTCACGGGTGGATCATCGATATGTGTATTATCTTGAAAATAATCCGTAAAATAATGGGTATAGGGTCGATTGTAAGTGATGTACAAGATGTTTGTGACTGCAGTTGGTTTTAAATATCTTTTGAAGCGGAAATTGCAGAAATTGTTGGCTTGAATGCGTTTAAAGTGTTAACTTATAGTGTCTAAACATTTTGTGGCTTATCTTGTTGGTGCAAAACTCTTTTTGAATCATTTAAACCAAAGTCTACTTAAGGTTCAACGGTTTCATGCTTGATAAAGCATTGTATTTCGTCATCAAAACCTTGAAGCAGAAGCCAGAAGTTCATTCACAGCAATTACAAACAAAAACCATTGCAATTTTAAAGTTTTTTCGTTTGAAAACGATGATCACCAAATAAAGTGTCTGAACTGACGATCTTCCCAATCTTAAGCACATCATTTTTCTGCCATTTAGAACAGCCACCTGTACAAATTGTTTACACATTTCTTTCTTTCTTTCTCACTCTCTGTCTTCACCAAGAAGGATCAATGAACTTACCACAGTAAAATTTGTTGAAGTAGCTAAGCCGTGCCATCCATGGAAATTCGTTCACTCCCGTTGCACTGCCGCCAACAATCCTCGAAGCATCGTTTCGCTCTCCGCATTCTTGGAACCAATGGAAACAAAATTAGCTTAGATGATTTCATTTTGGACGAGACACTTTTATAGGTGATCTCGTCCAAGCGCTCAAAATATTGCTTTATATTCAAGCAGTTCACGATTAATGCCATTCGAAGTAGTGCTTTTGTTTCCCCCACGAAACTGGTTAAAAGATCTACTCGCGAGGGTATTGACGCATCAATCGCGGTGGTCAACTTTTGTGCCTCTCATTTAAATATTCGAGTCGCAGTTTAAATACAAAACGAGATTCCAACGAACTCTGACAAGAGAAACATCCGAAATAAAAAACTTTCGCGATCAAGGCCACAGCTACTTTTCATTATCGATGCGTCGTCGTCGTGTAAAAGAAAAAGTAGAGTGAATTTGCATAAAGGAATTGGTGCCCAAATTTCACTCATAGAAATTATCATCGTCGATGCTTCACGCGGCCACTCAATTCACGGGCACTTACTGCATTTACAAGGTGATACTGGTATGTTGTACGATGGAGGTCGATTGCGATTTTGGCTGAAAAATATTTTCGTCGTGTTTAAGCCTTCATCCAGGCTTTTAGCTTCCGTGTAGCGGTTCCCGTTGTAGCTGACAAACTTCCCTCGCCCGTTTTGGTACCCGCTGCAGAACGACAAGCTGATCAGCACGAGCAGACACAGATCCAGCGATTTTAAACGCATTTTATCAAAGGTTTTTAATATTTTCGCTGTCTTAATTTTTTGTCAAATTTCTCCGCTGCTTCATCGGTTTACTGTTAACACTCGGCACAAGTCTTCACTTTCTTCACAAGCTCGTGAATAATCTGAATGAAATATGGTCACAATAATCTCCTTATTTGTTTTGTCAATTAAGCCATTAAAACTTTAAGCACGTCCACAAATCGCGACCGATTGCTTTACTTTCTGATTTCGACTCAATGCAGCAACGAACCGACAGCAACTGATCGCTCAATTCTTGAATTTCTTCTCTGCTGCTAGTTTGCTTGCTTTTTCGCTGCTTCTTTCTTGTGCAATCATCTTCTCAACATTTCTCCCGTTCCACTCTTTCACGGTTTCAGCGACTCTCGAAACAAAGTAATCGATGAGAGAGAACATTCAACAATGGCTTAAGCCGAGACCGCAAAAACAGAGAAGAATAAATCGATCAACATAATCAGACTAGCAGTGACATTAAGGCGCAAATCATCATAAACTTGATACAATTACGTGCTTTATGACTTCGCTTTTCCACATGATTAGCAGCGGCTTTACTGGTTTGAGAGATTGAGCTTAATTTGAAACCTTAATTGAGCTTCAAAGAAAAGAATTTGTTGCACTCAAGATTGTTCGAATACTTTCGCCGCGTATTTTCATCGTGTTGAGCGTGGACGTTGATGATAATTCAGTTATCTCACATTCAGTTTCTTTTTTGTAATTACGATTCAAGAACGACCCGAGTTGAAATTTACTGAAATTACCGCTACATGCAACTGCGGATTGCCTTTTTCGAAAACTCGTTTTGGAATCTGTAATGAAAGAATCAGTTCTAATGTGGTACAGTGGGACAAACCTTATCGAAGAACCAGTTTGGCTAGGTTTTATTTTGCTGCAAGAAGGGCTGGCATGGAAAACTTGAAAGATTTCATTTAGTTTTTTTTGTGATTTTTTCTTCATGAACTAAATAACAGTCATCACAACTAAAGAATGAAAAATCACCACTAAATTGGTGATGAATATAAAGATTAAAGGAATACAAAATCATTGTGCATACTGAAAAGAAATAAAATAAAGAACGAATAAGCAAGAACAAACCAGAACCAATTTAAAAAAGCTTTTCACAGCGATAAACTTTTATCGCACCTGCCACTTACTTCTGAACAGATTTCACCGCCAGAATAAAAACAAAGTTAATGAATAACAGCGTCGTTTAAAAACTTTACACTCCAGAAGTGAAGAACTGAAAACAAGTTACGGAGAAATCACTCAATCG
This sequence comes from Belgica antarctica, assembly GCA_000775305.1. Classification (NCBI taxonomy): domain Eukaryota; kingdom Metazoa; phylum Arthropoda; class Insecta; order Diptera; family Chironomidae; genus Belgica; species Belgica antarctica. Next base: position 118,634 of record JPYR01000073.1, on the reverse strand, counting down.
TTAAGTGTGACTGAAAGCCAATGGTAATTTCATATCATTGCGAAAAATTTCTGATTTCTGGTGTTAGTTTCTTCTCAAGCGAAAGATTTTCGTTCTGATTACGCTGGATTTTCAGCTTGGAATCAAACATCATAATTATGCGGCGTTTTTGACATAAGCACTGACAGGCACGACATGTAGTCGAGAAATTTCAATTTTATGCTAAGATGTGAACGTGAAAAAATTCATTGTTCTCAGGAACGCAGCAATCTGACGCTGATTTCCCTTATTGAAATGTGCAATTGAAATTGGTTAAATTGCATGAGAACGATTTTCATCTGCTGTGAGAAAATTCTTTGCTTCCAGCGCGCAAGAAGAGACCGATTTCTCATGCCAATAAGATTACCATTCTCACCTTTTCTACGGCACCTAAACAGCGCACTTTCATAAGCTGATCGTGAACTTGATAATTCGAAAACAAAAGCTTAAGAAGGAAAAATGAGCCCAACGTCGGCTCAGTCGTGATAAGATCATATAGTTTTGTAGGCCTTATGATGGATTACCAGCTTGTATCACGCGGCACTGTTTCTGATACTTCCATTGTTTCATGTTTTACGTGATTCGGTGCAAAAGCTGCACGCTGAACCAGATTCGTCGATTAAATTTGTTTGAAAGGGAATTCATTTGGATTCTTTATTTCTCAACTTTCTTTTGCATTAATTGCAGCAGCAAATGTCTGTGCCTTCATAGTTGACTACAACTTTAGATTCTTCGAGTGGACAAGGAACACTGCAGTCGCCGTAGTTGTTCAGAATGATTCCAAAGGGTCCAAAAATACAAGGTGGTGCGTATGCAGCTCCACCACCAGCACTCACGTCACTTACAAAAACTGAATTTTAAGGAAATGTTTGCAAAAACTTTCACAATAATATTAGATGTAGAAACAACCTGCAAGCACAGCAATCAAGAACAGTCCCAAGAGTCTCATGGTTTTAACAGAATCAAAAGACAATAAGCTGAAGTGAACTTAAGCTTTTATAGCATTTGGATAAACTTTTAACACGAAAATAAAATCAGTCGTGACAAAGTTTCATATTTGTTTTCATTGAGTTTCTTCCAACACTTGGCCAAAAGCCTGACTTTCTACAACTACATGCAATAACCCCAATTTAAACGCTGATAGACAATCAGTTTGAATTGATAGGAAACTCGATTAACTAACTTTATTAAAACACGACGTATAAAAATCGTGATACACATTTGAACATGAACTTCTTCAACGGTGACATCTTAATCGTTAACAATGAAAACGTGAGTTCATTACAGTTTAATTTTTATAATTTCGATGCAATTTTGTTTTGCACTTAATAATGAAAACTCAAAGTTACCAGGCACTTTTCAAAGTTTTCTTCAGCTTTAAAGTGTTCCAACAACTTTGACATGTTCTTCACCTAACGCCACACATTTTTCTCTTCAGAAATTTCTTTCTCGGTTTTTTTGCTATGTCACGAAAAATATTGAATTTTCAAGAGGTTAAGATTGAGAAATGAGGGTAATTGGTAACGTTTCTTGCCCAACCAACTGATATGCAGCCTGAAGAAAGCATCTGCAGCGAGAATTATGAGTTTAAAAATAATTGTTACTTGAACTTCGACGATTCATCAACAGAGAAGTTTTTGTCGAAAGCTTTGGTAATTTCTAGGTGAATTGATTTATTGTCAGCAGCATCACGTGCAATTGCTAGAAAAAACAAGCTTCAAGTGAACTTACATTACAATAAATCTCTGAAAGTTTAAAAACATAACGTTGACTGACTTGTTTTTTATTAAAACTTCAACGTTGCTATCAAATAAATCATTTTTATTTTGATTTATTTGATAGCAACGTCAAAACTTTGAAGCCATTAAATGTCACAAAACATGATCAACTTCTTGAGTACTCAATAATTTATTTACATCCAACAAAGCCAACCTTTCTCAGAACAATTTGAACACATTTCAGAGAATTTTATTATCACTTGCTGCAGAGACATGTGTCGTCGAGATTCGCTTGTATCCACGGGCTGTTAAAAATCAAACAAAAAGATAATTAAAGTAACACGTTTACCGTGGGTGACAACTCACAGATATCTGCAAAAGAACAAAAAATTCTTATTAAGCATTTAACAACAAAATAAAGCATCTGAATGTCACCTTTGGACCCTTGTGTACACTCCGGGATAGCCCTGACGTCCGCATCTGAAATGAACATTGAAGCTTACGCTAATAAATTGCGTGTCTTTTTTAACTTACCCGACGCCCCACGAGACAATGCCAACGATTTCATTCTTGTCGCCATTTCTCACCAACAATGGACCACCTGAAATCTTGCTTTCTTAATTTATGAGACACTTTAGCGTGGTGAAACCTACCTGAATCACCCTAATTTTGACGAAGAGAGAGAAAAGTGTTTTTATTTATCATTCGACGAGATGAACACTCAAACTTACTTGACACGAGTCTGTCTTGGCTTTGATGCCACCCGCACAAAGCTTGTCGAAGGAAGAAATAAAAACAAAAGTTTGAGACGAGATAAAAATGCTGAGTGTTGACGACACGTACCATGTTTGGCGTGATTCTTGATGATCGGTACTTCATTCCCCTGCATTGCTCCAGCGTTAAGACTGGAACGTTAACATGCTGTAGAATCCCAGGAAGTGCACCGCCTTCCGATGTTCTTCCCCAGCCCACCACAGTGCCTTGCTTGCCTGATGGGTCAATGTTCTCCCGAGGCAGACAGATCGGTTGAATCCCTTTCGTGAATGTTACCGGCTTGCGTAACCTCAGCAGTGCAATGTCGTGATTGTAAGTATTCTGATCGAAGTTTCTGTGGCGGATAATTGCACTGACCGCTCGCTGAATGGCTTCTGTTTCTGAAGTCACAAACTGGTCGTGATCTCCTAGTATCACGCGAATTTTGCTTCGCTTCAACCGCCGCACACAATGAGCCGCCTGTTAAACGAGAAATTAGCCGAAAATAAAGTACTCGAAAGCAATTTCATCATCATATTTACTGTGAGTACGTAATCTTGCGTCAGTAACGATCCGCCGCAGTGAAATTGCCCGTCATAAACCAGCCTAAGTAAGACACATCGGAGAATCATAAATTTTCATTTCGTCGAAACATTAATTTTGATTTCGATGACGCACCTTGCCAGCCAAGGATACTGGTTTATACCCGTCGGCCTTCCACCTTCAATGCAAAAATACTTTTTAATTCAACTCACACTGAAAAGGGCTCGAAATATAACCTACCGACGATTCTTATTTCCTGCTTCGATTGTCCGCATTCTGAATCAAAAGAGAGAGGAGGAAAATGAAAGAAAAGAGCGAAGGTGTTGGAAGCCAGCAAGAACGTAAAAGTTCGCCTACAAATTATGCAACGATGAAGTTTGGAAACGAATTCGTATTTATGTTTTATTAAAACTTTCTGCGAGTGGTTGGTTAATGGTACTTTGAAATATTTTTTGCGGTTGCTTTGGAAGTTTGTGTCTAACATTCATTCATCACACTTGATAAATTCTATATTTTGTTGCTGTTTCAGACATTTCAACAACAAAGAAAGCGAAAGGAAACAAAATATTTTCAATGTCATGTAGCATGACAAGCTGTTTAATCAAAAATCTATGCTTGCAGAACGTTAATGAATCTTTCTCGTTACATAACTTTCAATTAATGATGACTCGGAGAAAAGAAAGCACACAAAAACAAGAAGAAACAAAACAGAAGGTTCTGTGTTCAACGAGTTATTCCAATTTGTTGGGATTTTTAATTGAATGTTGAGTATAGAATGGTTGAACTTGCAGAAGCGAACATTTTGGTTGTTTTTACAGATGTTTCTCAATTCATCTTAAAACTTGAATATATTAAACTGAAATGAATTACGGCCGAAACCGTTGAAAATTCTTAGAAACTTCTTTAAGCGTCAGCTTGCAGCCCTTGGTTGATGAAGCTTTAATCAAGATTGCAACTTTTTCAAGACACACTTTTGTTCTTTGAATATTGTACAACTATTCAAGAATAAGTTTAACACAATTTAATAGAATTATCAACAATCTTGCAACAACTTCACTTCCTAGAACCAGAACTTTTTAACTCCTTGATCCTTACGACGTTAACTGTAAGAAATGTCTTCTTTCAAAGCAGTTTTTTCTTCAAAAACATCAAGTCAAACTTTTTCTGAAGCTTGTCAAAAGCTTTCTTCATACAAAACGTCACTCATTTTGCACTTTCAAATAATGACTCTTAGCTTGAATAATTAGCTTCATAAATTTGCACGAGACACTTCTTACTCAACGCCATTTTTTTGGTTCCCTTTTAATTACTCACCGCAGTCACAAGACTTGAGTGAATTTGTGGCGTCGTTGCTAATTAATTCCTCTTCGAATTCTAGTCCAAATAGCGAATCAAAAAGGAATTTGCCGTCACGGTTGCTTCCATCCTTGTCGTAAAGTGCTGAATAATTAAAAGACTTCACTTCAAGCACAGCCTTCAGAAGCAAGAGTCCGAAGACGTAAAACTTTTTGGTCATTTTGCACTCGAAACTGTTTTTCTGAGCGGTTGTTATACTTTTCCACTTGCTGAAGGATCTGTTTTTGAGTTTTTGTCTCGTTTGGGTGGTATTTACCAAATTCGCCCGACAACTTTCTGTTATTCGACACGTTCGCTGGATGATTTCATTATCAGATAAATGATATGAATGCAATTAGCATATGTCACATGTGACGATGTGTCCACAACTCTTTCTATTTATCGTCTCCACTTCTTTCTCTTCACTGTGGTTATTTAATTATTTCACTTTTCTTTGTCGTCGCAGCGTCTCTCATTTCACAATAGCAATTTTATTTAATTTCTTCCTTTTGAGTCGGTAAATTTCTCTCTAGCAGTTGGAACAAGCCTGCACACACTTGACGCTATTATTCAACTTTTATTCGTTTCATCACACGATGATGAAGCACCTTTGATATTAAATGTTTCAATTAATATGTTGCTTGTCTCTTGACTTCGCTCCGCACGAACATTATCAGTCTCAATAACACTTTTACTTTCTTTGAAGCGCTAAGCGCCAATTTCTCGAGGGGAAACAATTACAGCAGCGCTAGGCAAACTCGATATTTTCTTTCTTTTTCACGCGCGAAACTCTCGCTTTCATTAATAAATTGAACTTTGTGCAGTTTATGCAGGCTTTACTTTGTATATTTTATCCTTTTTTCCACCCGACGATGCTCGAATAGGATTTTTTTTTCTTTTGAGTATTTTTAAAATATTCCACAAACGCTCAGCGTCGACACTCAACACTCAAATGGGCAAGAGATTTCGGAAAATAAATAACAGCCCGAAAAACAGAAAAATCACCTCATAACCGACACGCAAAGAGAAGAAAAAAATCTTTCACTTTTCGTGTCTGCCGCTTTAAAATGTCGTAAAATTTTTAGCAAATTGCGATTTAACGCGATTTATTTGAACACCACTTGAAGCGGGCTGGTTAATCGATTTCCTTTTCGAACTGAAATAATTCTGGCGTGGTTTGCTTCGTATAATTATGCAAATGCTTGTTTCTCTCACTATTTTTATTGTCTTGCAAGCACTCGAGAAGTTAACTGTTATCGCTACTCTCACTCAACAATTCGTTTCACTTTTATTGGGTAAAGTTTTCTTCAACTTTAAGTTTGCGAAATTTTGCCGCCGCTGAGGTGAATCGACTCGGTTTCTATCAGCTGAGTCACTGGGTTTTCTGATCTCAAAAAGTTTTCACAATCGCCGCTTCGTCTTGAGATTCGAACCGATTCCGTTAAACTCGCGTTGCACACTAAGCAGCCTCTTGGCTGTGCTTCCCCCCTGAAGTCTCATTAGTCGGAGCCAGAGAAACATACCAAACGGTTCGCAGTATCATAGAGTCAAACTCAGTAGCATTAAACCAATAAAGAAATGCTTTCCCCGGACGGACGAAAAAAGCAAACATTTAAAGCTGGGGAAAGTTTTGTTTTTTAAATTGTAATACTGTTAAACGGGGCTTCACCGTAAGCTTTAAATGTGTAAGAGAAAGGTGGCCTGATGTCTTTGCTGTTGTGCCAAAGCCTGGCGTGAAGATGGCAATACCTGAAAAATAATGAAGTTATGTTCATCTTTGGGGGCTTTTTGTGAGTGATGAATCAAGTTTAAAATCAGAACTTTATTTGGATTTATCACTTTTGATACTGTTATGATACATTCTTTAAACTAAGACTAGTGACATCACTTACATTCCACTTCTTATCACACGAACAAGGGACTAAGATGATGTGAAAAATATAGGGTGAATGAGATTTGCATATATATTGTACAAAAAGATTAAGATTTGGCTTGACACTGAATATGTACCTGGCATATAAGAAACTGAAATTGGAATAAATTGGAATAAATTGGATTCAGTACACGAAAATGAATGCGTGGGTGGATGGATGGATTGGAAAGCTTTCCGATCTTAAAGCTTTCATTAGCCCGGCTTTAGATTTGGTTTATTCAAAGTCAATTTCACAGTTTGTTATATCTGGGGCTGAGTGAAAGCTACGTCGACACTGAAATAAAACTTTATTCTCAAAAACTTTGCTTAGTGAATTGAAAGAACCTTCAAAATAAATTTAAAATTTAATTTTCCAAGTAAAACATCATTGTCAAATACACCCCAAAGTCATGAATTTCATTCTCCAGTTTACAAATCCATGAATCATTGATTATCATTTTCCAAAGCGATGATTTTGTTGTTTTCTTGCTGCTTTTCCAACAAAAATAATTCTCACCAACATAAAATTGAATTCCCCCCATCGGCAATGCAAATCATCAAAATTTCTTCAGGTTGAACCGGATTTTCTGGCGCAACTGTCACCTATCATTTCTCTCAAACCCGATTAACGTAATTGTCTGCATGTGTGCGTGAGTTATGTGAATGGGGAAAAGTGATTTTCAATGTTAACAAATGAAGCTCTATGTCGGCTGAACTTGGCCAAACTTGGCCTTCCCCAACACTTCTTGTAATCATTTTCTCTGGCTCTATTACACATAGAGGCAACGGCGTGGATTTTTCTTTTGCAATGAATTTTTATTTACGACTTAATGTTTATGACATTTAATGGGAGGGAGAAAAAAAATGTTTAATAAATAATTTTGCATTAAAACATAATGACTAGACTCCTTCAACATTACGAGCTTTTCAGCTGCGTTGTTCGATCACAAGACTTTTCTTTTCAGGTTTGCAGGCGCTGGCATGGTGCTGCTTAAATTTCATTTTTGTTCATCATTTTTTCAAGGAAATTCGATCGTTGACCTGTTCGCGGTTGACACAAGCATTCGTTCTTCAGTTTCTTGTTGATCCAGTCGAGGTAGTTGACAACGCGTGTGTAAATCCCTGGCAGTGACTTTCTTGCACAACCTCTGCCCCATGAAACGATACCGACGACTTCCATCGAGCCTGTTGCGCCTTCAGTCACCATTGGGCCACCCGAGTCTCCTTGGCAACTGAAAAAACCAATTTTAGCAAATTAACAAACAGCAATATCAGTGATTGTACCTGTCACGTTGGCCTTCTGGGTACCCGCCGCACATCATGTTTTCAGTGATTCTCGTAGATCCGTAACCAGCCATCAAACAGTCAGCTTGCGCCCAAACCGGAACAACGACAGACTGTAGAGTTTGTGCGGTTGGCAATCGTTCGGCAAGACGTCCCCATCCCGCAACAAGTGTTAACTGATCCGTAAAGTCGTCTTGCGTTCCGCTTGGCAGACAAGCTGGGCCAACGCGTGAACTGTAAAACACCGGAGACTCCAATTCCAAAAGCGCAATGTCGTTGTTGAATGTGAAAATGTCGAAGTCTTCGTGCGCGATAATTCTCTTGATTCGCTTGATTTCTGTGTAATCTCGTGAGATGTTGTGACCACCGACGAAAGCCTAGCGTGAGAATTCAATTCAATTCTGCACTCACGAATCAGGAATTATACTCACCCGAATTTCGTAGGGTTCAAACGAACTGACACAATGCGCCGCCTGACAAGTGAAAAAGAGAAAGAAGAAAAATATATTGAGTTTGCCGGATGAAGCAAGATTAAATCGCTCCACTCTACCGTTAACAAGTATTTGTTGGAAATAACTGTTGCGCCACAATACAATTTGTTCTGCTTAAACAAGCCAGCCACCCAAGGATATTCGTTGGGAATCGTCTCGGATCCACCGACGATTTTCTGATTCCTTCCTCGAACACCACAAACTGCAATTGACAAAATAGGATCAGAGATTGTATTGCGGAAGATTTTATTCAAACGGAACACTTCGCAAAATTAAGAATCGCAATTTAAGAACGAAGGCCTTGCAACGACGCCAAAGAACCGTTTAAAATGTAAAATTATGTTTTTTGAACGACACTTATCAGAAGTCATGATATTCATAACTTAACAAGTTGAAGTTCGGAAACAAGCCCCCATAACTAACACATTTTTATGTTAAACTCTTATTTTAACTCCAAACTTGAACTGAATTTCGTCACTTTCAACCACGTGCCAACCCAATTCACCCACAGTCTGAATAGTGAAATTTCATTTTTGCATTTTTATGCTTTTCAAAAAAGTTTTTTTGTTTCATATCTAAATTCGATCACTTTTTCAATGCTTTTCGTGTTTTTCAGGGTATAAGCACGATTATCGAACGTATAAAGTTCACTGAAATTTAATCTTTAATTATTTTTAAGGTTCAAAACAATTCTGATGTTTTAAAAAGTTTAAACTCATTCAAAATGTCTTCAAAAAAACAAATTCACTGCTGTCCGAAGCACTGTCAGCCACCCTAACCGTTGCACTGGCACCCTGAATTTCATATTCACCACGGCGCATTGCTTTAATGCCTCAATTGTCTTTCGTCTAATGAAGTCGGTCGCAGTTTCTATCATAAATAAAAATCTCTTTTGATGCCCAAACACTCTAAGCGGATTCAATCACAATATTGACACGTTTCTGGCGATTATGTAAGTGCATCACGCATATTGCTAAATTGCTCGCTTTTTGTTGTGTTTTCGGGACGGGTTGCAGGCCCAAAATGTGAAGCGAAAACTTTCACTTTCGATAGTTTTTTCTTCTTCCTTTGCGCTCTCAACTTTGTGTGCACGATCGAAAATCAATTTAAGAGACGCTCAGATTCGTCTTTTCTTTGTCACAACGTTTCGTCGAATCTTGCAGACATTTACCGCAATTGCATGTCGTTGATTTGGCGGCTGGCGACGCTTCAATAAATCCAATTGTTAGGAATGTCAAAGATATGATGATCCGGAACATTGTAAACGGTTGATTTTATACTGTGCACTTAAAAGAACTGTTCTTTGCTTGGTTATGTCGAATTTTTTCGAGTTTTTTTTTGTGGGAAAGTTAAGAACACTTTAGAACCGAACGATTTTCCGAAGTATAATAAATTTCCCAACAGACGAATTCACTCTGCCATAAACTGTTCAGCTTGCGTCTGGCTTTATATCTGGTTAAACTTTAAATTGCACGACAAAAAAAAGGTGTATTGTCATCTACGAAAAATGAAGTTATATTTATTGTTATCGAAAAAAAAATCCAACAAATATGAATGTGGATGTGTCGCTCACTGGGACGCAGCGCCTGAGAGCGCAACAACAACTGAAAATTAACCGGGTGGTGTGTGAGATACTTTGAAGCCGCCGGAGAGAGGTGGGGAAATGTGTAAGGCCTCGTGTCCTTGGCACTAGTTACCAATAAGCGCTTTGAAAGTTTGCTGCTGTTATCGGAATGTACACAAAAAGGTGAACCGTTGTGAAAGTCACCGACTTTATCAATGAAGCATTGTGTTTCGGAGATTTTTGAAGACCACGCTCGGCGTCTCAAGTTTGCGTACGTTTTCAGACCGGGCCGATGACCCCAGCACAGAGAAATGTTGTGTAATATTATTGCCGGAGCTTTCAAGGTCGTTAATCTTGATGACAAACGCAGGGCTGAGGTTTCAAGTGTTATTAATGTGAAAACACATGTCTGTTACAGACGTTACATCAATGAAATGAATCATGTTCAGATGGAAGTTAATCATGTGAAGACAAAAGTGAAAAAAAAATAATAAAATTCTCCGGCAAAATAACGCAGTGGGTGTAAAATTGGCAGAATAATTTAAGGTTCGATGTACATGTCAGTAACCGAAGTAGAGGGAACGTGAAAAAATTGAGCAATTCAATAACTGATAAGAGTTCACACGCTTCACGCAAAGGTCAGCAGCACCCGTGATTTCCTTCACCGCGAATAATCAACCGAAATGTACACAAGTCATCAACTGTCAAGTGGCAGTTCAATCACACGGTGCCGGGTCGACGATTAATCGTTGTCAACCAACAATGCAAATCACCAGGCATCATCAAGTTCATGAGTTCAACAACAAACAGTCGTAAAACTTCCTTAAGTTAAAGATGAACGGATCGCCATTGTATGAATGAACACAAAAGATTACAAGCGGATCATTCAATGTAATCAAATAGTCATGAAAGAGAAGTAGTTGGAAGCATACGGAGAGAAACAATGAAGAAGGCGTTTTAATGAAGCAACTTGAAAGAGAAATTTTTATTGCCAAGGCGTTTCATTTATTTTCGCTTCTGGGTAACAGCAAGAAAACAAACAATCGTTCAAGGTTAGCCAAGGTCGAGACAGTCATAGAGAGTAGTGAGAATTTATGGAAGATCACGGAAGAGTCTCGGATGAATGACATACGTGGTTTGGTTGTAAGGTGACTGAAGAAGTTATGGCTAGGAATGGAAGTGTAGAAAGCTGTGTCTAGAAAGTTATGTCTAGAACTGGTGTGTCTGACCCGCAAAGATAATGGAAGCGTGTTAAATGTTTGAATCGTAAACTTAAAAAGTTAATCATTTCTAGGTTCAATGTTTAGGTTGAGAATGTCTAGGCTAAAAGTCCTAGAATCAAAATGTTTATAGAAAAACTTCTACAAGAAAAAAACATTTGAAATATAAAACTTCTACCCTAAACATAAAATTCATAACCTTTTGCAATATATGCAAAGCTTTTAAAAGTTGTTAAGATCATGCTTCGATTTTTATCTGAATGTCTTTCATGCTTGAGAACTTCAAAAAGCTACAAACTTAATTTTCAGCTGCATTCACAATCTTTGCTTCTTCATGTTGTCCAATAAATTTCAGCTTTGAAAGCTGTTGAAAGCAGAAATTTCATACATAAAAACTTCAAGTGAATGCTTGTCTGTTGTCTAAAAATAGAATTTTTTCTGACACAAAAATTTTTCCAAGCATTCTTTGTGAAAATTTCAAACAGCAAGTGTCTAATTCCAGTCACCCTCAATGATATATTTTAAGTGTACAAATAATTCTTGTGATGTAACTCCTTTTACCACCTCACAAGCCTTTAAAAGCAGCGGAAATACGTGACAGGAAATGTTAAATCATTGAACACAAAAAGTTACACAGCAGCAGCAAAAATTTAGAAGACGATAATAATGCGACACATGGAGAAAATCGAGATAACGAGAAGAACAAAGAGCGATGATATTCGAGCAGAAGAATTTACTTCATTTCCATGGCAAAAATGGTTACGAGTCAACTTTTTCCGAGAAACTTGAAGCCGTTCACTTGATAAATTGGATGCACTGACATCGCGCCCTTGAGGTCATGCCTCCAAAACGTTGATTTATGCACGACGGGCGGGTTTAATTTTAATTTTCACAATGTTGCGCGCTGATTTCTCGACGTACGGAGCGAAGTTCAACGATACAGGCTGCACGGTCGAAGAGTTTGTCGAGACTCAAGACGAAAAGGGACTTTTGCGGTGTAGTCGAAGAGAAACGAGGATTCCGTTCGCTTTTTCATGCAGATCGATCTGTATTTACCCAATCGCGCTTCTCTTCCATCATCGGAATTCGCTGAAAAATTAACGAGACTCCGTTTCGTAAACGTCGCATTTAAATTTGCATAAAATTTCGAGTCTGGCTGCTGCGCAAAAGAGGAAATGACTTCGAAAATAGCGCGAATGTGGACCAAAACCATAAACAACACGGCAGTTTTGTCCTTCTCTTGCAACTTCTTCAATCATGTTCGCAAACTACTTAACGTAATAAATTTAACGGATCTTTAATGGATTTCGGTTGCCCTCTCTCGCTTTAATGGATCATTTTTCTTAAGGTCCAGTCATGCGAGACCGATTCTCGTTCGCTTTCGCCTTCCCAGGGGTGAATCATCCCGAGATTGAGTTGTTGGCGGAACAAAGTGGAACTTTTTCGTCATGATTAGTCTCAGAAATTGCTGTGAAAGGGTTATTTGTGTTTAATTGATGATCAGATAGCAGTAGATGTGGTTGTTGGGTTGGACGGGCTGAGAAAGCTTATCGGCTGAGGAACATCAGATTGGCCCTAAACATGGTCAAAATTAGGGTTGACTGTCAAAACTTTTCAGTTGATGGCTAAATCTCTACCAACGCATTGAAATTAAATTGAAATTAAATTTTCCATCTGAAACCGACAGAAAACTTGAAAAACCTCACCCTTCAGATCCATGATCAAATTCCTTATCAATTCCCCTTGAAAAGCAAGGAAATGCCATTTGAATTCTCATTTACTAGGAACACACAAAATTCAAAGCACATTTGAATGAAGGCTACGCAATTTAATTTGAAGGAAAACTCGTGAAAAATTTGACGGTGAATTAGTAGATTCGTTATCAAGAAGGTGTTGCCTGAACTTGTGCTGATTCTGGTGCGTCTGAAGGTCCCGCCATTCATCTCACTTGACGTGCATCATTAAATCATTTTTACCGCCCTTTAATCAAATCAACTCGCAATTCTAACTTTTGTGCTGAAAGTCGAAAAGAGAAATTTGAGTCAGACGAACTGGAAACTAGGTCAAGACGAACTAATAATACAACAAAACTTCTTATCAATAGTCACAATGGTAAAACGAAATCGCAATTAGCTGAAAAGAGTGTGTGTCTAACATCGAACGATGGATCAGGTTGTGCGGGCCTTTTGCGCATCATAAATCAGAATCCAATTAATGTTGATCATGAGCTTGAAAATATTTAATTACTTTGTTCTTGGACATTAATTGCGTTAGACGAGATTGGCACGCGTCGTGATTGTCATTAACACAATGCATGATTTATGAACGGCGCTTTATCTTTCTCGTATTTGATCATTTCTCCACTGTCGCTTGCTCAAGCGTAAAAAAGCTCGCACCGTGGATGCTTAACAGTTGGGGAACAAAGGCAATTTTATTGTTCAGGATTTAAATCTAATGAACTCCTGATAGCGAGCTTTCGAAGCTATCAAAAGCGTAATTAAATGTCATCGAGTCGTTATTAATACGATGAACCGACCCTATGAATTTGTTATTCAAGGTTTGAAGCTGGCGCCATCACAGATGTTGGAATAAATAAACTCGTTTTACAACGTAATAAAAGCTTGAAAAGGATATTTTCGGCTCACTCAATTTTTGACAAAAGCTTCGTTTGCCGTTATCGTCTCTAAACGGAATTAAAAGCTTGGCGAAAATTCTCAGACAAAATCAGAAGCGCCGCAATGTTTATCGACATTTTCGATTGTAAACCCAGCTAGAAATTTAATTAAGTTTTCAAGAGAGCGAAGAAGGAGAACGCAATGCTACGAGAGAAATGAAGTTTCTTCCCCGCATATCGTCCCCATGCAATCGTCAGACGAAAAAGCTGCTGATTACCCACGCCTTTGGTTGTGTTTGTCTTTGCCGCATTTTTGTTGGCGCATACACACGCATGCTTGAATCTTTTGCTGCATAAATTTAACCTAAAGCATTGTCATTGCCGAGGTCAGTTACATAAAGCAACGATGTGGGACTTTCTATGTTTGTTTAGAAATTTCAATAAAAATTCCATCAGGTGTTTGGTGGCTGTTGGAAGTCAGCTGGAATTTGATAAGGTTTGGGGATGTTTTCAATGGAATGTTACACAAAAAACTCATGTTTTTGAAAGCTTTCATCAAAAATCATGATTAGTTCAAAACATTTTATAGTTTAAAACGGACTTTTAAAAATCTTGTGACATTTCCTTCAAACTTTCTGCTTTCACCAAGCTTTTTCACAGCTTTTTCAAAAGCTACCGATGTATTGACGAGAAAATTTTGAAAGGGCCACTCTATCCTAACGCTTTTTGATTTGAATGACAGTCCACTGGTATATGGCGCACGGCTTCGTCACAAAATACGTGAAGAAAATGTAAACAAACGAAACCGAATAAACATACGAATTGAAAGCTGATTTTTTCCATAGTAAGAACTTTATGTGACGATCGGCGCCAAGTCGCCGCGGTTTGCAGTAATTTTACCGAATTATTTCAGATTTCCAATTTCAATCTGGAACGTTTACTTTTCTTCTTGTTCCCTTAAGCCGTGTTGAAGTGCCTTCCGTGCGACAAAAAGCGAAGCGACTTTCATTCAAACTGCGCTTGTCAGTGAAGAGAGTGCCCCTGTCAAAATTTTCTCGTGCATATTTTATAAACCAATGAACACATGATCAAACTGAATGCCACACGGTTGAAAAGATGGCACACTTTTCTATAATCGCTTTTGATTTCTTTCATTCCGATTTGCACACAAGCGCGAAACTTACAAAAATATATCAAAAGAAATGCAAATAAGTGTAACTTTGGATCAGGGTTTCCTGTCGTTCTTCGTGTGTATTCTCTCAATATCAGGTCTTCTTTCGTTTATAAAACTTTTCTTTTCAGTTTGCATAAAATAGGCTCCCGAGACGCATCGAGACGGTTGAATTCGATTTAGAAAAGGTTTCACTTCCTATATCGATCTTAATAAGGCTGCTAAGCGTCGAGGGTTAATAATAAAATCGGAATCCAAAGGAAATAAATCAAGAAGTGAAGTAATTAAGCAGCGGATTAGTTTTGGGATTCTGTGAAGCGGTAAAGCTGAAAGATTTTCTGTCATTAATCTCCGCCTCGTGTTGCTAACTTTTGATTAAACATTCCTGAAATTGTGTCAAAAAATCGGTATGGAACGGATTAAGCGCTGAAACCAAAGTGAAAACAATGAAGACGGATTGTTGGCTACTAAAAACTTGTGAAATTTGATTGAAGAAGTGAACGAACTTGCATGTCGAGAAAGGAAAACGTGATGTCACTTTGAAAAAATTAAAAAGCAGATCAATTCGGCTTTGGCAGCCCAGCACTTAATGATGAATATTTATCGTTTCGATGGTTTTGTGTTTAATTTTATGGAACCAATCAACAATTTCAGTTTAACGAATTGAAAATATCAGCTTGCTTGGTAGAAATGAGAACAGTAGAGAGTTTGTCATGATTGAATTAATTCTCGTTAATTTGTAGTGTAAAATCGAGCAAAATTTCTAATTCGATGACAGTCAAAGATAAATGTTGACATGTACATGTTAATTGAAATTTTAAATTTAATTGATTTCAAATGGAATTTATTTCTTGACGACATTCAAACGAATCGTCTCTGTGAAGCTAGAAGTTAGATGAAAAATTATCTCAGAAAAGAAAGCGACAAGAAAATTTTCTCGAAGCCGGTTTATGCTATAAAAACCATGTGATTGATAAACTATTGCTTGGCTTCGTTCATTCATCTCAACACAGCTTCAACAAATCGTGTCATAAAACTCATTTCAATCAATTGTGATCTTCCTTTAATCTTTCGATTCAATCCATCAAGTTTTGGGGATGATCGAAAGTGATAGAAAGATTACAAAGTTACTGGTCAAGAAAGTTTCTAAGCATTTCTTGAGTTTTTGTGGTGTTCCAAGAAATTTCAACAATCTTGTGTCTTCAGACGTCACTTCCAACTTGCGGATGCAAACCCGTCAGGCGATGATAAATTTCTATCCAATCGTCTAACGATTATTAATGACAGAAAATAAAATAAAATTATCCCTGACAAAACTTCAAGAACCCATGTCAACGCAGATCTCCTTAAGTTGTTCGAACAGAAAAATAATTTCCCTTGTGGGATTATGCTTTCAACTGATATCCTGATAAAATTTCCAGCTGCAATATTATCTTTGTCGACGAAGATGATTTCAACAAGTTGGGTCAAATTTCTGGTAGCTTCGTTGCTGTTATCATGCGCGATTTGTGAACACGTAAGTGCTTAGAGGTTCAATTGAGATTGAAAACAATATTCTTCAAGTCATGTACTACATAATATGAAAACTTCTTGTCCTTATTGTAACTAGATTGTGCCCGATGGCTTCGAAGAGTATTTGAAGTCTCTGAAAGAAGAAAACTTAATCGATCCGAGTGTCAATATTTCAATGTACTACCAGGTTGGTTTCAAAGCGAGAGGTGTGATGGAGATTTTTCGGGCCTTTCTAACAGTTTCGCTTTATTAAAAGTGGAAGGATGGCAGACAAGAAGAAAGGAACCCCTTTTTTGAATGGCTTCAGTATGTTCTTGGAATAACTACAACAACGACAGCAAAGCCCTTGACGCCACCTGAAAACTGCGGCACTTGTACATGCGGCAAAATGACTGACAACAAAATCATTGGTGGCACAGAGACGGGAGTGAATCAGTTCCCTTGGATAGCGATGCTTTTGTATTCCAATCGATTTTATTGCGGTGCAACGCTTATCAACGATAGATACGTGTTGGGTATGCAAACATAACGTAATTAAGTGTCAATCATAAACCCAACCATAAATAATATTTCCAGTAAGCTGACGAATGATGAAAACCCGTTATCCGATGAACTTCACCAATTTCCTTTTCACTAGACAGCAAGTCATTGCGTGCATGGATTCAATCCGTCAAGAATCACCGTCCGGCTGCTCGAACATGACAGATCGACCACTAAAGAAACTGAAACCATCACCAGATCAGTAATGTGGAAGTTATTTCATGATTTCTGTCATTTCTGAGTGTTTGTTACGTTGCAGGTCTCTAGGATCACAAAACACCCGAGGTATTCTCCTACTAACTACAACAATGACATTGCACTTGTTGCACTGGCATCACCAGTTCAGATTAAAGGTGTTCTAAGGCCTATCTGCCTTCCAACGCAGGGAAAAAGCTTCAGTGGTTACGATGTAAGAACTCGAAAGGCGTGCAATTAATCGATTTTAAAATGTTTCTATTTTCAGGGTGTCGTGACTGGCTGGGGAACTTTAAAAGAAGGGTAATTTCAGTCACAAAACCGAACTTTGTCAATAATTATAAAAATGTCTCGAAAAATTTCAGTGGTGACGTTTCAAACACTCTTCAAGCCGTGACCGTTTCCATCATCTCCAACAATGAATGCCGGAAAACTGGTTATTCATCGAGTAGGATCACTGACAATATGCTTTGTGCTGGTAATGAGGAAGGAGGGAAAGACAGGTAAGGTCTACAAAGCACCCGAATTGGATCAATTAATCGACTGTTGAACTTTTCAGTTGTCAAGGAGACAGTGGTGGTGAGTTGTTCGATTGAAAATCGACTCAATCGTTGACTTTTCTGCCGATTAATTACAGGACCGCTTCATGTTTTAAACGACGAAACACAGTCGCAACAAATAGTTGGAGTGGTGTCGTGGGGCGAGGGCTGCGTAAGTGGGTCAATTAAATGGAAACGGGAGAAAATTAATTCGTTATCTTCGCGTGACATTTTTTACTTCTAGGCGAAGAAAAACTATCCCGGAGTTTACTCTCGAGTGAATCGATATTTGACTTGGATCAAAGAGAACACAATAGACGCGTGCTACTGTTCATCAGAAACTTAGATCGATTTACATTAAGTTTTATTTTTTAATAAAGTATTACATCTTTGACCTTAATTGGTGGATTGTTAATCGACCTAACATAAATGACCGTCGTCTTCTAAACTTTCCAGCTTCAAAACTGTCACGAACAATGCTTCCTATCTGACACGACAACATAAACAGTCCCAACAAAATATATATTTTGGTATCTTCCTTTGCACTCCTGTCTAAAGCTTGGTCGTTCTGTGGTGAACTTGTACATTTAAAGCTTTTCTAAGCGCTGCTACAGCTTCTCTACCATGTCTATGGATTAAATGGCTTAAACTCCACGTCGTTAAGCGCTATCTTGACGCTTTTCTGTTTCATGTGATCTGGTTCTCCTAAGAAATTGTTATTTATGATAGACACGTTATTTAGTGTGAATAAAACTTTTTCTTATGGCACTACCGCTTGGGCGTCTGTAACTTGAGTAGTAGTCATCCGGTCCTTCATCAAGCCAATACGTGTCCATTTCTCCTTTACCCTGTTAATAATGAATAACTTAAAGAAGGGTCGGGATTAGAAATTGCTACGGCAACTCACTTTGACAGTCACTAGGCCACGGTACGTGACTTTGTAGCCTAATTTCTTCAATTTTTTTGCCGAGTGGCCGGAGACCTGAATTTTATTTGCATCTCCACTGCTTTCCATGCGACTGGCTGTGTTGACCGTGTCGCCAAATAAGCAGTAACGCGGGACCTTCATGCCGACAATTCCAGCTACGAGCGGGCCGGAGTGGAAACCTGGTAATGAAAATGAGTGTGGGAGAGATGTGCAAATCAGAAATTTCGGTAAAAAGTCTACCGATTTTGACTGTAACGCCCGGAATGTTCAAGTTGATGATTCTATCAAGCATTTGAATAGACAAGTCTGCGGCATGCTGAACATGCAGAGGGTTCTCGTCGGGCGCACCCGAAACAGCCATGTAAACCTTGCCAACAGTTTCCACTTTGTATGCGTACGGTGACTGAATCAACTCGTCGAAAGCAGAAAACGCTGCGTTTAGTGTTGACACTGTGTTCATTGCTGACTGAATCTGATTCGTTTCAGCACTTTCGTCTTCCTGTATTTCCGCAAAAATGACCGTGACTTCTTCGAACGTTTGACACGTGGCCATCGGGTCTTGTCCATTACGCAATCGGTCAGCAACTGTTCTGGGAATCATCGAGTACAAAAGTTCGTCGCCTTGTTTCTTCCACGAATCAGCCAAGACGAGTGAAGTCTCGAGCTCTTCAGCGCGGTTTTCTTCGCGTTCACACATCATGTCAAGTCGAGAGTAATGTGAAACTGAATGGATTGTAGAATTTAATACGAAATTGAGTGCAAAATGTGAAGGTAATTGAAAAGTGAACGGGAAATTTGGGTTTCAAGACTCACATCCTGAGAAAACCATTTCCCTGCTTAGTCCGTGTGAGTTGAGGTCGTTGAGGTACAGTCCCATCTCCCGAAGCTCTTCCAAGTTGTTTATCCTTTTGAATAAACATTTTTAAGCTTATGTTCATAACGATAAAACAGTCAGAATTGAAGTTATGAAATTATGTTAACATAATTAAGGTTAGTTTAGCATAAAAGCTTACAACGGACTGCACAAGAACACCAACATGTTAACATCCTTCAGATACCGCATTTCACCCTTCAATAGAATGCTTCTCAAGCCTTTGGATCCCTTTCGGTCCAATTTCTTCTTATCATCGCCGACTTCGTCTCTTGAAAACTCGGGTCCACCCGCTGCTTCGATTTCTTCGTAAGAAGACTTCGGAGGATCTAACGGGTCGAATTCAGCATCAAGAATTTCCTCCTGCGATTTCAGCAGCTGGATCTCGAACAGAACTGCTTGCAATGTCGTAACCTAAGAAGTACTCGAATCATAAATTAGTGTGAATCATACTACGGTGTAAACTAACACTTTTTACATTTTCGAAGTTAAACACAATACCAGTGGGTCGCCGAAGCTTAAAATACTGACTTATCGGGCTGCCGATCAGAAGGTTCGGGTGCTTATTGTCGTTGTTGGCCGACCAAGCCTCGATCAAGTTGCTTCCGGCGGCGACAATCAGCATTTCGCTGTTTAGAAGCAATCCTGATGGGTGTTTGTGGTGTATTTGTGATATCGAGAAGTGTGTGGGAGGTGCAAATTAGTGAGGGGCAACTATAAACAAACAATTTGACCTTACCGAACGGAAAAAGCTCCAGCAACATCTCTGTCGTGACGGGCTTTAGGTTCAATTGTGATGGATGAGCTTGAATGTGAAATTGCTTCGCCATCTACATGAGTTTGCATTTATTTTTATGTTTTTTTTGTGAGCGTGAAGGGAGTTGAGTTCATTGATTGGTGCAAACAACATGCAATATAATAATTAAAGAAGAATTTTCGGTCAGAAACTTTGGACTTGGCTCAGCTAAATTTCAAAGACATTACGTATTCTGAGTTGTCAAAGTCTAAACGATACTTCACTACGACGGACTTAAGGCCGCTATCCATGTCGATTGGCCCGGCAGTGCCGCCCTTGATGTCGTTTTGCGCTTCGAGAATCTTCACTTTTAAGTCCAGCCCATAAATTTCGTTTGCTATTTCGAGAAGTTGTCCTACATTGAATCATGAAACAGTGTTTAAGGGAATTAGTCGAAGGCAATTAGGACGAAGAGTCTTCCAATTTAATCCTACCCATCAGATACTTCGAGAAGCCTGATCGAGTGCTTCTATAGATCAACACAGCCCCATTGTTGTCAACGTCGGTAATCTGCATGGACGGCGACTTCATCTTGCGATATGTGAAGCGCATTTGGAGATGTATGTTGTCGACGCCCTGAAGAAAGTCACAGAAATCTCTCCCAGTTGCCTTAACCATGTCGTCGTAACTGAAATGTTCGACAATTACGATTAAGACTCAAGCGATGAACACTCAAGAGTTACCCAAAGTTACTAAAGAAGCGGACGAAACATCGCCCGAAGAAAATCATGAAGTAATCGTACTGTTTGCCAGTGATTTCAGCTAACGCTGCGGCCAGATCGGGGATCAGATTATCTGGATACTGCTGATGGGTGTTGAACACATTGTACTTGCACTGCGAAGCAATTAACGCACGATTCCAAACACGTTCACCGAACTCGAGCTGTCGGAATGGGCAACAGAAGAAGAGAAGATTTTTATTTTCCACTTCAGTGGATAGAATTTTCTCATTCAATGGAGGAAAAACTTTTTATTTCAATGATCATTTAAAGTTCTGTTTATCAAATCATTTGGAAACAGAATTTTATGAGTCTATGCAGTCGTCCGATATGGTTTTTCATTTATGTTTGACTGAAAAGCTTACATCTGCGTATTTTGTCAATTTTATTTATGTTTTGTGACGTTTTGTGAATGGTAATTCGAAAACAAAAACTCACTTGAACGAAATGTTGTACAGATTCAAGCAGCATTCCGTACATTTTGAAGCTTTTTTGGTGTTATTTTCTTCAAGGTAAAAGTTCCTGACGTTGTTTTCAAAGTTTTTTACCTGAAAATCTTTCGGAGGTGGAGAAATTTAAAACTTTAATGACAGCGGAAAAGTAATTTCTGCCTTTTTCAGCGTTTGTCAAGAATTCAACTTTTTATAATGGTTCATATTCTTTGTATAATCAATTGAGTTCTTGTTAAATTTACTCTCACAGGAAAAGTTTGAAGCTATTTTCTTATGAAAGCTTTGAAGCGAAAACTAAACAATGCAAAACCAACAACTTGAGAAGATTTAGATTCGAAACTCGATTTTTCTTTCAGCTTTGTACACAAAATCTTGGCATTGAAAAAACGGGAAGCACAAGTATGTAGGATAAAAATAACTTTGTTCATTATTTTTAAGAACTTATGAATTTAGAAAAGTTTTCTTGGGAAAATATCATTTCAGCCGAGTTTTATTTTTCCATTTTCTTCTAACTTTCTTCAACGCAGGATGTTTTGTTGTCTCAATGTGTAAAACAATTCACGAATTAAATAAACAGGCTGAGTAAACTGCCAAGTAGCGAACGCTTAATCCTTTTAAATTTTGATGATTTTCTTATCAATTAAAAGCACTTCATTTTATAATACCTAAGCCTTTAATTGTGTTTAATATTTTTAATCAAAATTTATTTTCACCCTTTCACTGAACAATTTTAGCTTAAGTAGTGAACAATAATTTCAGAATTTGTTGAATGAACTTCCAAGCACTTTATTCCTTTCTATCACTTTCAAATACTTTTCTTCCAGCTGATTAATCCAAATTGAATGGTTGAAGTAGACTAAAAGATGTTCTGTCTTGTGCAGCTGCTTTTATAGCCAATTGTTGGACAAACAAGCATTTTTAAATGATTCGATTAAGTTTCAAGTTGACACGGAAACTTCGCATTGTCCAATCGGGACGATACTTGAACGTCTGGTCACTTGAACGTCACGGCACACACTGTCACGAACCGATCGAAAATAATCATTATCATCGTCGATGTCTATAATTGAAAAATAAGCGAAAAGTATTTTTAAGCACCTCACAGCTACAACCGGCCACTCTGACAATTCCATACACAATGATCTTTTGAGAAGAACTGTGGAGATATCTAAAAAAGAACCTAAATCGCGAGAGAAAGAATGAAGGCGCATGTTCACACTGGCAGATCTCAAAAAGAGAAATATTTACAAATTTTAGTAAACACAGCGAAGCGTCAGGTGGTTTATTTTCAGCGGAAATTGCACATTTAATAGAAGCAAAGCAAAGATTTGTTTGAAAATAACTTCTGCTCTTGTAAACTCGTGGTTTCTTTGCTTGGTTTTATTAAGAAGCTATAAAAAAGTCAGATGGAATTGTTTATAAAGTTTACTATGTACAGGGCTTGAACTTTACTGCTTGGCAACTCATGCTGAAGTCACAAGGGTTCAATAAAACTCACTTCCACTCCGATATGCCAATTTATGCCTTTAACTCAAGCACTCGATGGCAATTTGTCTTTGATTGATTTTTTCTTAGGTCAAATAACTCGGAACGATACTTTTATGTAGTGAAATAAATCGTGAAATTATGCAAATCTTCTAATAGACGACGGAAGTTTGAAACCGAACGATAAGAAATTGCGGCGAGAAAAGTTTCTGATGCTTAAAAAGGCGAAAGAATTTACAGTGTGGAGTTGCA
>JPYR01000073.1:69661-84030 GCA_000775305.1 Belgica antarctica | reverse complement strand
CGGATTGTATGCCACTCTCTACCTCTCGTACTTTGAGAGTTTCGAATTCGATGAGTGCAGTCTAACAAATTTGCTACATAAAGCACAAAATACGAGATTTTTAGCAAAAAGGATGCTTTGGGTGGAACAAAACTGAAATCTTGTTGCATTTGACCTAAATGTTGCAAACAAAACAAATCCTAGCGGTCAAACTACGTTGATGACTAACAAATTAGAAATTTAAAATCTCAAGTTCATGTTTTAGCCATTGAAGCGTTAATTTATTTTCATAATGTGCTTGCGGCGTCGAGAAATGTTCCTTTTAAAATTTATCACAAACTCGTCTTTTACCATCTTTTTCAGTTTCCAAACAAACACCTTTAAACAAAGTTGGCTTCAAGATGCTTGACCGTCCGGATACTTCTCAAACAACTGTAAGCTTGGGATTTACAATTGCTTCACCATTCGAACAGCACCCATAAAACCATCTTCTTTCAAATTTTCCATCAAATGAAATCTTTTTCAGTCGTGTATCAATTCCTCGAGCTTCGAAAGGTTCAAATGAACGGTTCCATTGTCATTATTTTTTTCCTTCGACTTTTTTCGGTTGTAAACAAACTTTCCGAGAAAAGGACAAACTTATTGTTGTAATGTATGGGAAGAATGGAAGCATCTGGTTGGAAAAAAGAACTTGAATATTAAATTACGACTCTAAGAAGGTTCTTTCTCGAAGGGTGGCAACTCTCGAAAATGAATCAATGCTTCGACATTTGATATTTAAAGGAACGAAAAAAGGCAGAAAGCGTCTTAAAGTTTCATTAAGAGTCGCGAAGACAATTTCATTAGAAGGCGAATTCTTCCTTGTATTTTATTCTCCTTACTTTGGAGCTTTTCCGTGACATAAAATGACAAATGAGATGCTTAATTGCTTTCTGAAAGTGACATTTTGTTAAAAGATCTTGCCGAACCGTTTCTTTCTTCCGTCACTGACGACGGAGTGCACCTTAAAACATTTTTAATTGATGAAGCGCCATAAAAAGCTTCGACTCGAAAAGCTCTGAAACCTACGACGAGGTATGTGCACGGGTAAAACGGAAGATAAGAGGCCCTAAACATCAATTTCAGATTATTAAACAATTAATTTTTCGTGAAGCAGACACATTTTACGACTTTCTGAAGTCGAAGACACTTTCTTGATACGTTTTGCTTGCCGAACTCTTTTCGGCTGTTCTGTAATGACAAAAGCCATAAAATTTTCCATTTTTATTGGTTTAAAGCGGAGAATTTTCCGCTCCGCTTAAGGCTCGTATGTCATTCAAGGAACGCTAAGTCATAAAATGCTTCCGTTGCTTATCTAATGCCTGCATCAAAAAGAGTGGGGGACGGAACATCATAAAAAGCGACGAGAAGAAAGTGTCGTAAAAGAATTTAACTCCATAATTGTAATTGATGCTGTCGTTCGATAAGAATCGAGCTATGTGCAAAGCAACAGAGTGTCCGGGATTTTGTACACAGTAGCCTTTGAGCAGAAATTAAATTGTAGGAGATGGATGAGAAGACGAAGGAAGGGCAACGAAGAAAAGCTTTTAGTTTGAGATTCGTTCAGACGAATGGAGATTAAAAAGGCGAAAATCGCTTTACTGATCGAGACTCGTTCTCGATGCTCTTGGAAATCAATGAAAGGAAGCTTTTAAATACTTTTCGCTTTTTGTTTGACGCGTCTGAAGTGTAATGACAGGTTGAAGTTCTCAGTTCAACGATTTAAAGCATTTCTTTTGTTGTTCTGAAAATGGAAAGAATTTTCGGCCGCAGTTAACTTTGTGGGAAAAGAGTTTGCACATTCAAACAAAGTTGAACTGGATTACAGTTCACAAAGTTTTCTTCTGTTTTCTAGACGTTGAACAAAAATTCAACATTTGAGACTGCAGTGTGCCATAAAAAATAAACAGACGTCATAGTCTTCACAATATATAATAATAATAATAATCGTTTATTCAATCCTTCTGGATATACGATGTCTCTAAACTTTTCCAAAGATCTTTCTTTTTTGCTTTTCTTCTCCAAAAAATCGAGCCATTCTCTTCAATGTCATCCTTCCATCGTTGTTTTGGGCGACCTCTTTTCCGGACACCATTTTCAGGTATCCAGTTTTCTGCTTGTTTGGCCAGTCTCACATTGTCATAGCGCGCCATGTGGCCGGCCCATGACCACTTCAACTTCTTTGCTGCTTCTACTTTGGTTTTCTTTCTAATGCGCTTGTTTGTGACATGATGTAGTTTGTTGTCTTCACAAATAGCCCCACAAAGCTTACTTTAGTCTGAAACTACGCTTTGTAGACACTCTCTCATACATTCACAACATCGTTTACACTTTAGACTGTTTTAACTGTTAAAGTTGTGTTTAAATTTCACACCCACGAACCTAACTACAACCGACATTTGCAGCACACGGCGACTTCCTAACTACATTTTTGCCCAAGAACTACGCAGTTCCGAAGGTAGTAGAAAAAACATGGGCTACTGATGAAACCTATTTGGCAATGGACTAAGAAAATCATTAGTGCGGCCTAATTGATTTTAATTCGGGTCGCCAGCTTTCGATGAACGTGGATATCCGAAGCAATAGTTTCTGATGGGAACATGTGTACGTCCATTACAGTTGATTAGTCTTATTAACCTTCGTAATCTCTCCGACGAAGCCCATCAATGAACATTAATGTGAAAATCATCAGTTAGAGGTTGATTAATATTGAGACGAATTAATTTAGTGTCGAGAGTGAGAAATGTCATGGAAATCCTTTTAGTTTTTCCGGCTACTCAGTCACATGATAAATTTCCGGTAATCAAATTGGACAACGTTGGGCGATTTTTCTTCCTCGTCTCTGTCTTTTCAGCCGCCGGTTGGAGCTTCAGAAAGAGTCAAGGATATTTATAGCTCCACTGTTCCTAAGTGAACAAGATTAATTTTCGACAGAGTTTTCCAGCAATTACTTTCGGATTTGCGAGTTTCCTTCTCCGCGTCTGAGTTAAAAGATTCGGTATAAGCACACACATAAAGCACAGCTATTAAAAGTTAAAGCAATTTACACTCACAAATCAAGCTGAAAGCGGTAGAAAGTTTGGGAATCAAATATTTATGTGATCCGAAAGATGGGCGAAATGTGCCGAGATCTTTTAAAAGCACATTTGACGCTCATTCGTCTGTAAAATTTTATGTCGTTTTGTGTTTGGATGCGAGATGTTTAAAAGATAGAAAATATATGACAGAAACCACTGAAAAATGCTTTCTCTCAACGCCACCACTACCGGTTTCGTCTCTCGGGGTTGTCTATTTAGGATGTGTATATAAAACACCAAATGAACATATGCCGTAATCGTACAGCAAGCAGCATCACCCAGAAAGAGTATTATGTATTCAATGGAGAAGAAAAAAGCTTTTCGTATTTTCACAATAAAAAACAATATGGTTCATTTAATAAATTTCTTTTCAAATACTCGTTTAGTTTATTTTAACAGAGAAAGAAAGGGCGAAAGCATGACATGTGGAGCAGCTTAATGGCGCGAATGTTTCCTGAAATGAACTTTTTTACTGGCGCTGATATTTGCGGGGACCACGTTGGTACACATTTTTAACACGTCTCGTCGAAGGGAGTGTTTGCAAGTGATGTGAGTGAAGGTTGCTGGAATAAAGTATCAAATCTATGATGCATTTTTGATGCACTTATGGAATATTTGTGGAAATGAACTAGTTTGAGGATAGCAAATCTAGGATTCAAGGAAGAAGTTAAGGGACAAATGTGAAATGAAATAAAAAACCACTGCATTTTAAACTGTTTTTGAACAAAAATCTCTCATAAATCCACACATTACTTCCACCCACTCCCGTCGCTACCATAAGATGACGGATTGTTGAGTCGTAACAAATCTCATGAAAATCTCATTTTTGCACTTTAGCATTGAACACAATTTCTTCGTTATGTGACCTGATTACTGAAATCTTGAGCGAGCATTTCTAAAGACGTTGCAATAACGAAAATACTTTCGGTTTGTGAAAGTTTAAATTGGAACAACTTCACAACGATTTTAAGCCAAGAACTCCCTTTGGTGCTGTTTTGAGGGCATTTTCAACTTAATATCTCTTTAAAACGTCGCTCCGACGAATGCAAACGAGCATCTCAATAAGAAAACTAATGAAGGACTCGACAATCCGAAGTGCTTAAGTCTTGTCGAACGAGTGCCTCGCTGCTCCTACGACGGTGATTAATAATGATTTCGCCTCGACAAGTTCAAGAATCTTGGCTTTCGTGATGTTCAGCGGATGACAGAGCTGCTGAGGACGAGCGAAGAGTAATGGATTCTGTAAGAAAGGAGAGCCAATGAACCCACTTTCCGATAAATGTGTTGAATAATTCAAATTTATTTCGTTTTTCGTCTCTCTTTTATGTTTTATGATAAAACGCACATAAAATTTTATTTATCATCACGCCCCCACTTTGAATCCTGTCCGACCAACCTAATCCTGAAAAATCAATATAACAGTTACGACAATGAAAAAGTTTGGATTATCTAAATAATATTTCACAAAGTTATCCGTTTTTGGATCGACGAGATATTTCATTTTCATGTGAATTCCCTGATGGTTCTTCTCAACGACTGATACCATGGCGATGATTCGATACCTGCGAGACAACACAGAGAAAGGGAAGACAAAAAAGGGCAAGTTAAAGTTTTCCACTTTCGTATTATTCTATTTGTTTGGGCATTGTGTGCTAAATGGAGAAGATAAACAGAAAAAATGTTTTTGGTGAAGATTGTTTTGAAATTTCTACGCATTTATCAACATCCTTCATAGATAACAGCGCAAATCTAGATTTATGGCGGGGGAGAATTGTTTTAAAACTGGTTTTATTTTTTGGAAAATAAAAGATTTATTTGAAACTGAATAATTTAAAACGGTGCAAAACTGCACGAGTATTAACATACGAAATAGAGTTAGCAGTGAAAGTAATCAAGAAAAGCTGGGTGTGCTTCATGGATTTTCATGACTTTATGCATGCATTTTGTGAAAAATTTGTTGCTTAAAATTTAAAATCATGAAATTTATCAATCAAATAAATTCAATCGATAAATAAAATCAATAAGTCACTTTTTTCGCGATTCTTGAAACAAAATTTGTGAATAAAGCATCGTAAAGTTCTATTTTCAAGCACTTCAAAGTGATAAACTTAACATTGACGAAGGTTTATCGACTGGAAGATCACTTGAAGAACCCAATAATGCAATCGTTGGTCTCAAGATCGTTTTGGCTCTTATCTGTGATAAACATTGCTTTCAACTGAATTGAAATTGACTAAACTATCAAGACGGTTATGGAAAATAAATTTATTCTAGGAAAGAAAGTTATAAAAAGAGAAAGAAGACTATAAAAGATTTTGGTAGGAACAATGCTCAGTTTTCTGGCGGACTTTTAAAATGTTTATTTCCACAGAAAGTCAATTAAAATGTAATTGGAACTTCTCGATTGGCTGCAGTAGCTGGCACATAAATCGCAAATTTGAAGAGGGGTGAAAATTCTAAAGCTCAAAGAAAAATTGTTCAAAACAAATTGAAGGGAGTGAAAAGCAATGAAAAATTGCAGGGCGTGAAAAAATGTCAGATTTTATGATTTTAAAACAAAATCGTAAATAAAGAAAATCCTCAAAATGTTTAATGGGGCAGCAAATTGGTTTCTTTAGAGTTAAATAATTTGTTTTTAAGATCACATTTGTCAGAACGAACAAAATCTTTTCGGAATTTGTTTAAACCTTCAAGTTTGCTGTACTTGATAATTCAACATAACTTCAACATAAATTTTTGGCTGACTCTAAGCCTAACTTTTCATTTAAACAAGAAAACATTAATACAAACATCATGACGTGCGAATGAACCCAAACAATCTACTCGCAATTTATCTATGACAACACCCACCTTATCAGTTGCCGCCAAGTTTTCAAAGAATCTCGAATCTCCTTCGAGATACGTTGACATAAATTAACATTTTCATTTGCATTGTACACCTGAACAAGAAGCAGAGAAAAAAAAAAGACAAGACAGTATCGTAATGCAATACATCAACCGTAAAAGGCGAAATAAAAAGTAAAAACAAGGCGTTAGGAAAAGGGTGAACGGGAAAGTTTTGTGTCGGCGACATGAAATGCTTACGTAAGGCTGCTCCACATCGTCCTCCACTTCGTCTTCCATGGTGAATGTTTTATCAACAATTTCACTTATCAACTGATAGACTTTGTCGGCGTCAAAGGGTGCCTTCATATACCTTTTTGTTCATTACACGCGGGAATAAACAGATTAGAAAAGATCAAAAGGTGGTTCCACAAAAAGTGCACAAAGTTTTTTAATGAGAAAAGCCCCGCCGGTTATTATTCGGTAGCCACAACTTACCCAATCTCTTTGATGCCCTCTTCCTCCTCGTCATCGTTCTCCGGCACTGCTTTGACCTTCCACTGACGCTTCTTTGGTTTTTTAAACGCTAAATTTAACGACTCGCCCGCAACTTGCTTCGTGGGATGCCCCTGACTGTACACCACCGATAAAGGCGAAAAAACAACGAGAAAAAAACATGAAATTTAAATATTAATTGAAATTGTTGTTTTGCTTCACGCCACAGTGCCATATCAATTTGTGGAGCTTGTAAAGTGTTTTTATTTACTCTGTGGAATTTTTTCCCTTACCCGAATTTTTTTATCGCAATGTTCACTTTTTTTTACAAATTTCCTGCTCATTGAAAATTTCTCTCTGTGTCAGAAGTGAAATTGAATTGTGAAATGGCAACAATAACAACGACAGCCTTTACGAGGGTGGCTGAACGATTCGGTTCTTATCGCGAACGAACAAACGAGAAATCGATTTAATTTTGAATTTATTGCGTTTGGCCTTGAGAGTTCAACAATAAATGCCAGATTTTGCTTTCTTTTTGTTGTTGAAGTCAAGTTTTGTGGGAAATTTTGAAGGTGGAAAAAATGTTGTCTCTGGAATTTGATCGTGAAATTGACTGATTGAATGGATGACTTGGTCTCAGGTTGAAAAAGTTCTGAGAATGCTTGAAAACATTTAATTTATCGTGAAATTTTCGAACTGTTAACTTAATTACACAGTGGAGTTTCTCAGTTAAATAAACGATTCGACAAGCCATTGAGTAGGATCAAAACGCATCGACAAAGTTTTAATTTACAACTACCAAATTTTGTTAGCTTCTCCCTTTGCTTGCACAGAAAATTTCCACTCAATCAACCGGTCGCTTAGTTAGACTTTCTTCGAAACAGACAGCTTTGAACCAAACAACAAGTTCTGATTAATTAAAAGTTCAAAAACGTAGAACAGAAGGTCTGGAAAGTTTTTGAAGACTCTCGAAATAAAAAGTTGTGAAGTTGAATGTCTGTCAAATTGAAGAACATTTGACTTTTTCTTATTACATTCCAAGTTCTGTTTAAAAATTCTTAATGATTACACGCATCAAGAAATTTCAACCTTCCAGCAAGTACTTTCTTGGGAATTTCTTCTTGTGACCTCTTATAAGTTTCCATCAAATCTGCCCGAGAAATGCTTGGAAGTTCGCCAAGCGAACCACCTTCGCAATAAGAACTTTTCAGAAAAAAAATTATTTTGTTCCAGGATTTTCACGCATTTTAACGTATCATCATGAAATTGCTACATTAAAATTCATAGAAAGCAATTGTTTTCAGAGCTGGAATGTTTTTGCAAAATAAATTCCAAAAATTTATAAGAATTTTAATATATTCGAGTTTAACAACTGAGTTCCAAACAAATCAACGCGTTGTTAGGGCAGCACAGTGAACGGATGAAAAAACCAGAAATAAAATGAAATTAAAAATATTTTCCATAGCCTTGAGTTATCAAAAAAAGTTTTCTTTTGTTCTCTGAATTTTTTTTTGCGAAGCTAATGACAGAATTGGGTGAAGTACGAAATGATTTCCATGCAAACTGAATTTTGTGGAAGCGAAAGCATCAAATTAATAATGTTTTCAAGGACTTTGAAGGGTAATTTTGTTGAAATGTCGAAGTTTTAACCTTTTGTCAATATCACTGACTGAATCATTGTTCCGAGTACCTTTGACTGACTTAATTTCAGTTCAACACAATGAGAAAATAAATTATTCATTAAATCTCAATGTAATCCAAACGAAATTAACAAATTCCATGAACAATTTCGATTCCACTGAAATCCAATCTGAATTTCGATCACAAAACGAAGTGATTCTGTGTTTATCAGCTCCGCCTTACCCTCTGTAATTTGCCATGACAGATTTTAATTGCTTAATTAAACAGCTTCAACTCGATAACTTCTTCAGTTTATCACTTTGCTTCTCTTCTTGCCAGATAATAAAGTTCTCGAGACTTTATAATTTTCGCACCACAGAAAGCTAATGAAAAAAGCATTCAAATCGAATGAGCTCATGAACACAACTGAAGTCTTTTGACGTGCTTCGGTGTGCATTTTAAGGACTCTGTTCTCTTCCCTTGTACGCGCAGTGGTGAAAACTGAAAATTTATTCGTTTTAAAGCCCAGCAACCGCAGTACAAACATCATCGCAGAAAGGATTGTAGCGTGTACTGCTTGCTAGCCGTGCCTGATTATCGGATAACCCAGAAACTTCTGCAAGTTTAGACAGCGACTCGCCGGAAGCTTCAAATTTTGGACTTTTTGAGCGGAATGCTCAACTGGAACAGAGTTGAGGAAGTAGGCCATGATACACTTTTGATTTTATGCTGTTTTAAAGTTAGTCGAATCTTTCGAAGTTTTAACGGATCTATTAAGTTTGTAATTTTAAAAGGGAACTGAACTACGAATATTTTTTAATTACTATCTTGAAACAAATGTTTGAGGTTATGGTAGAAACCTTTAAACAGTGAAATACTTAGGAGAGAGCAGGGAACTACGAGGTTAAAAGTTGAGGTTTGCTTTTTAAGGTCATGACCCTGAGTATGCCATCAAAGATTGTGGTTTTGTGTAATTAATAGATTTCAAGGCAGTTTTTGATAAATTTTAAGATTTCAAGATACTTTTCCGTCATTGTTTCCTACAGCTCAAGCTTTTGTCTTATAAAATGATCTATCACAAAACTAAACTCAAAGTCTATGATACTAGAGCTACCTGGAAAAACTATTGAAGCTTGATATATATGGACTCACGTTTGGCTTGGCAGCAAACTCACCGGTATCAGCTCTGCTTATGTGCTTTGATTTGCACACTCACGGGAAATTTTTCAGTTTTTCGACACGGCGCTCACTGATAACATTCGCCTTCATGCCTTTGCATGCTAAACGATTAAGCTAATAAAGTGATTTATGAATGAAACTTCTTCTTATGTGTATCAACATAAACAATTTTTCTTATTTGCCTCGTGAACGGATAAGGCGGGCGTGGGCTTTAGCGAAGGCATAAACGGAAGGTGTTTGGAATGAAAAGTCGTTTGTTTGCTTGCTCACGAGGCTTTTACATTTCTTATGATAATTAGAATGAAGAATAAACAAGAGTTTCGTTTCCTTGGCGAAACCGAGGTGCCGTTTTCCAGGCCATAAAATACAGACACACACATACGCCACATTTTCGTACTTGCTTGGAATTTTATTGCTTTTTCCTGCCTTCATCCGGTGAGTTTAGTTGTTGCTACGATTTAATTTTGTTAATGGATTTTTCAATCACAAACGAAATAAAACTGTTGCTGATTAAATGGCTCTAAAAACGAGCTTTATGTACCTGCGAATGTTTTAATTGTGAGTCAGGCACAACGAACATTAATTAGTGAATCCCTACAATTTTATGTTCGATACCGATGAAAAATTCATTCGGTGAAGTCCATAAATAAGGTTGAAATGTGCTGACGCAAGAAACTGAACGATTGACTGCGTTAGACGCGCTACATGACTGTCAGACGTCGTTTCTGCACATCGCTTTCAAATAAATAATTTATTGAGCTGTAGCAATTTATTGACTGGTTGTTCAAATTATTCTAAAGGCATTTTCTGAAACTCGATGCGATGACGCTACACCGTTAAGCAGCTTACAAATTTCATCCGATTCAGTAGTTGCTGAACCAGAAAATCTGTCATATTTCGGGATGTGTGGATTTAAGTGCAAATTTTCATTTTGCCAGAGGCTGGCTGTGAACTGCGTAACCATTACTGGATCGAACAAGTTTCCTTGTAAATTTTGAGGTATTCTCAATCGAACGTTTGAAAGGCTTAAGTTGAAATCCAGGTTGTTTTTTCAAGTTTCAGTGCAGTTTCATGAAGTTCTTCAAGTTGAAGTCGAACCCATTCACAGCGTATGTCAATAGGGTTGGCCGCCCATTAAAGTAACAGCGAATTTGTGCCCTATTAAATTAACAAAGCCTATTTGACCGGCTCTCAGGGGCTTTCAACGCGGTGAAATGTATTTTATGTGATAATTCAGACTCTTAACCAAGTAAATAACTACCGAGTTAATAAAAATTCACTTTGTTCTTATCCCTAGAGCGCCTAAAAACTTAAAATTTACATTTGGTAATTTTTTAGGGCTTTTGTTAATTTTATGTGGGATCCTACTGTTACGAATGCACTAAATCTGACAAGCATTTCAAATTTTTATGTATTGGAAGGAATCCGATACTTGCTTTTATTATATTGCTAAAGAGCTCAAGTCTAGAATGTGCTTCAGACTCGAGCAGAAGTCTATTTTGCAAGTTTTCCACATCAAGGAACTTCATCATGTGCTGCTGTGCTGTCGTAAAACTGCGCTCGGAGCAAACTTTTATTATTTTCCAATGGAACTTGTTTACCATTAAGTTGAACTCGTTCAGCGGTAAATTCTTACTATTTCAATCCAGCATTTTTCAATTGAAAACTTTCGAGATTTTTTGAAACTCCACGAAAGCTTTGAATGTAACCAGGCAACCGCAAGCAGTTACTTCGCTTGTTTATCAACAATTTCGTTTACAAAGCTGCTGAAACTAACCTTTTAATTCGAAAACCACGCACTGGTACTTAAAAAGTTATCCAAACAAGAAAATCAATTTAAAAATCAATCAGAAAAGGTTTTACTTGTGTGTTCAAAACAATTTCTTGAGCAGCGATTGCGAATGCATGCATTTGATGTTCAATTGTGATGAAAAGCAGAAAAAAACTTGCAACAATACTTTGGCTGACAGTGAATCTGAAGTTATTGCTTTTCAAACTTTTTGCTGTTCAAATCCGACAAGAAACAAAACGAAAAACACAAGAAAAATGATTTTGGTAGAACAATGATTGCGATTTACCATTGATGGATTTTCAGTGTTGCTTTTTATTTGTTTGCACGAGATGGAAAAGCGTTTTCGGCTTCGGATGTTGCAGGCAAAAAATCGGGACAAACAACACAAAGGATTTTATGATCTGGTGAAGGCACAGTTTGCATCAACATGAATTTGGTTTTAACAATTACGGCGGAACAAGCGCGGACTGGAAATTGAAACATCAGTATCAACAGAGGCGTAATGAATTCCATTGATTTCTGTCAAAATTCCACAACCGTGCCAGGCATTAATTATTCAAGACAGACTCCGAATAGCTCGCGCGGGTGATTAATTGAGATTTCCCATTCATTATCCAATTTCACTGAAAAATGCTGAAAGACGAAGGAATGAAAGACGAAAAAAATTCACTGAAACCCCGCGAAACATTTTTCTGGTTGGTAGAACTTCAACTCACTCCCATTCATGCAAATTTCTGTTGAAAAGCGAAAGTGTTTTTAATTTCATACAGAATATTGCGTCATCGGTGGCTTTTGTCACGAGTAACGCGCGAGAAAAATGTTCACGCAGCTATAAATGATTATTTATTATCAGCCAAGCACCATGAAAAATTTATCACGACATCATCAAGCGAGCATTGTCGTCTGAATGAAGATGGGGGTAATGAAGCTGAATCGAGAGACGAAAACAATGAACTCGAAAAAATGATTAATTATTTAATTTCACAAAATCAATTAATCATCCTAGCTACGGCTTTTTATTATCGCTACGATGACTTTCTCTGAAGAAGGAAAAACCAAACGACAAATCTAAAGTGACAACTTAAGCAGATAGAAATTTTTGCTTGCGTTTTCCACCGGAGAAATCAGCTTCGGGCGAATTTAGAAAATTGAACTTTAATTGCTCGAAAAGGACCCGAAATTGAAGCGAAGAAAACCTAACAAAAGTTTTGCTTGTTAATTTTCCATTTGTTCAAAGCTTGAAGAAAGACTTCATGAATTTCGTAACGTTTTTGTTGTGGGAGTTGAGAAATTATTTGTTTTTGAAAGAAAATTTTCATTTCTTGTGGGATTTAAATAAAACAAAAGAACTGACGCAAAGCAGGCTGATTGTAACAATAGAAGTTGTAATTTAAAAATACTAATAGGAACTCGAAGTTTTCTGAAAACTGGGTTTAAAACACCGAAAGGCTAGTTGATCGTTGTTTTTGAAGATGTTCCCAATAAGCAATCATTCTAATCAAAAAACTTTTACGGCCCCAAACGACCTCAAAAAAAAAACAAGTTGATTAAAAATAGAAACAAGAGAGACCGTAATTGAAAACTTGCTCGAAATTTTTCGGCAGCAAAGTTTCAAAGGTGAAAGTTTGTGAAGAACCAAACCTTCAAATGGTTAAATGCTTGAGGAAGTTTTAAATGATTTACTATCTTCGTTTACATGTGTTCACAAATGCAACTCGTCTAGATTCATGAGCGCTTTAAAAATATCTCGGAAAGCATCGAGGTTGTTTGTGTCTAGATTGCTTCAATTAATTTTCATTTGTCAAATGAAATCTCACACCATACTTCTTCTATCCGGATTGAACGTTCTATTAAAAGACGAAAAAATAGAAAAATCCGAGATAAAGATTTAGGAACTCGAAAATATTTTAATCTCGTCAGGTTTTCGTGTGAGAAATTCTTGGAGTGTTCATAAATCTTTGCATAAACTGCACGCGTGAAGATATTTGAGATTTCTCCCAAGAATCAGCATAAAATATGTTGAATAATTATGTTAAATGAAGAATAAACTAACAGAAGTGATTTGCATGCGATAAGCAACACGTTACGGAGATGAAAAATGAGAATTCTGGAACAATTGATGGAAAAATCTCGAGAAAGATTTTTCGTGGTGAATCGAGTGGAAAATGGAACATGAGAAGAATTCAGAAAAAACCATCGTCGTCGGTAGAGAAATTCTGTGATGAATACTGAAGCATTAAGCAATAATATTCTTGACAGAAACTCTTATTCGTTATGATTTTTTGAAGAATGTCAAAAGACATTTGAATCCGGATAACTTGAAAATTAGAAAATAAACTCACGAAGAATTTTACAACATTTTAATGAAAGAATAGTCGCGTAAGATTTTTATGTTGCCGAAAGTTTCTCCTCGCCAAAGAAAAAACTATTATGTGAGGCTCCAGAAAAAGAATAAAACTGCCACTTAAAAGATGAATTCCAAGTGGAGATATTAATCATCTTCATGCAATCATTTATTCTGTCAATAAGACGCGCATAGAATGAATAAGATGTGCGAAAAAGCCAGAGCAAGAGCGGCTATGAAACATGAATAGAAGTTAGGAATCAAAAGAAAACGGGACCGATTGAAAGTATCGTCTCAAGAAGAATTGGCCGAATGTGTTAACTGTTAAGACACTGAGACAGAAAATGTTGACGCTCTTTAAATACTTTAAAGCTTAATTTGCATACTTGATTGATATAAATTCATTCACCAGATAATCTGCCGTGTCTTCTAATCTCTACCAAGCTTCCAGCTAATTGACAATGCCAAAATCTCTGTAGGTCAAACCACTTTGATTCCACTGCTTCGTAACTATTAGTTGACTCCGAATATATGTGAAATTTTTCTGTTTTTCTTTCAACGTTTCTTCCTTTTTTTCTCGTGTCATAAATTATTCACAAAAGATGAACGCAAAACTAATCTCACAAGAAGCTTTCGATGAATAAATACGCGCAATGTCAAAAGTTTCCCTCTTTTCTCCCACTCTGCTTCAACTGAATCTCAAGTTCTGCAAGCACACACAAGCTCTCATTGCTGAATTCAAAGGAAGGAAAAGTTTCTTAATCAACGAATTTTCATCAAAATCGCTGCTGAATTATTGCCGTCAATAAAAGTCGTGTTGCGAAACTTTTTCCCGTGGCAAGTTTCAACAGATTCAATTAGCAACGGCATGAAGAAACTAATTTACTTCGATAATAAATTTATTTCTCAGATGACACATGATGCATAATAAATTGCCAACATTTTTCGACAATTTGTTTTGCAAACACGGAAACTGTTTGAGCCAACAGACACTCAATCCAGACTTTTAAAGAAGTTTTAA
>JPYR01000073.1:50323-69213 GCA_000775305.1 Belgica antarctica | reverse complement strand
AGAGAAGGAGTTGAAAGCGGCACCCGAAAAGTTTCGTCGTCTTCTCCACGCCGGTGTATGTGTTCGCTCTTTCTCAATATTTGCATAAGGAAATTGCTTATTGTTTATTCAAACAAACATTGATTGTTAGGTGAGGTTTTAACTGGCGCGCTAGAAAAATGTTGAGGGACACGTGCTGTGTTTAGGCCAACTTTGAAGGCTACGTAACGTTTAAACTAAATACTGCTGTTTTACATAACGCGCTTTAAATCCAATTTAAAATCATTTCATTAAACTTTTAGCAACGACATGAAGCATTGAAAAAAATACAATTTGTAAAAAAAATTTGATTGAAGAGTATAGCTCAAAAGTGTGCAATGATTGCAATCTATACCAACAATTGATCTTCAGATCAAATTTCCATAGCATTATGCAACAATGAATCTACATATCTATTGATGTTACACAACCCTTCGTTAGACCTCGCACATATCGGTTGTTTGAATGAAGTAAAATTAATATTTATCTAATATGAATAATTTCCAGAAGCGAAGAGAGAGATAAAAAGTCTCCCCTCGATATCATTTCAACGATTTTCAAAGCTTTTCAACGTCAAACTTTTTATCCGGTCGTGGAGGATAAAGTTTTTTTTGATGTGGTTCGGAAAATTGCCCAAAAAGTTTCACCATCAAGCTGCGATAGAATGATGAAATATTTTTTAATTTGAGTTGTCTACTGTGAAAAGTTTTTCCGCTCTTCGGCTTCTGCTTTTCTCGCCCGCTCTGGCAGATTAGAACGCTTCGATATGTCGTGTATTCGAAGCGCTTTTAACAACAAATAAATTAGGCGCTTCAATTTTGATCGATTGAGATAAAAAACCGCTGTCAGAAACTTTAAATGGCGCTTGTGCCAATGAAGCTTTAAACGCTTTTCTCCGTCGAAGCACTGCAAAGCAATAAAAGTGATAAAACGGAAGACGAAACGAACAGATTTAGCGGAAAGCAGAGAAAAGTTTTTATCACCAATCTTAACACTTGTAAATCAAAAGTCAAATTAAAACCGAGAGTCTGTAAAAATTTATTCACCATGAATTTATGATAAGCTGTCCACTGTCATTTTAATTTATCGCACTTCGCCATCGCGTTCCGTGGCTTGAAGGGAATGCGGAAAGGATTTACCCCCCGCTCAGAAGCGAAGCGAAAGGCGTAATGAATTAAAATTAACCCATTTCCACTTTCTGCTCTGATTATCGCCACAAATGGGGGAGAGACGAAGGAAACGAAGTCAAAAGAATCAAAGATGAAATATTAAGGCAAAAATGGAATAAACTTTGAATTAGCGTTTTCTCGCTGGAGTGTCGAGTTGGATTTGCGAGTTGTGCCGTGACAAAACGAGAAAAGGGATAATTTGACATCATTAATAAAGATTTTGTGGTCGGCGGCATTAAAACAAAACACAGAAGCACGCTTTCCGCCCGCCCCATCCAACGCCTCCACAATGATGATGTGGTTCTAGGCGTTGCTGTGGAGTTTTATGGACAAATTATAATTGAGCTTGAGTAAGAAATATGATCCAAAAAATGCCGAATAACATGAAATCTAAATTAAAACGTTGCTGATGCTTCACTCTCCCCAGCTTCGTTTCTGTTTTTTATCTTTCCCTTTCGCTGTCGAAACCTTGCAGCATATTTTTGTTTGTTTGAGACAGAATGAAGGAAAGAGAAAGTTAAGCCGCTTCATTAATTAATATCAATTACTGGAAACTTTTCGTTTTTCCCTCGAGAGGGTTGAATCGTAGCAAGTTATTTTTATGTTTGAATGGAAAAATCATTTTGTAAACTGGCTGAAAGATAAGTTGATGAAGCAGCAATGGAGATTACTGGGTTACTTAAGATTCAAGTGGTTTGCTAAAAGATCAATGGAAATTACTCAAGTGCTGAAGGTTGCTTAGTACAATCTGTTCTTCCAAGAAAAGTCAAAAAGATTGGTGCAACTTTTTAATCCGTGCTTCAGGCTACAGCGGATCTTATCTTTTTTAGCCTAGAAAGGTTGGGTGAATAGGTAAAAGGGTGTTCAAATAACACGAGAAACATTCTAGAAGATTTACATAAGCCGCGTTTAGAAGGTACTTAAAAAACTTGGTTTCAAGTGGTTCTTTGGTGCACCCATGCTTCTCACTTGTGAAGGTGTTCCGTCAAGTGATTGAAGATGTAAGAACATGCCAGAATACGAAAATCGGTGAAATTTAGCTAGAAAATTTGTTGATAACTCGATTTATGATTGCAGTTGTTTGTCAATTCATTACATTTTACAAACCAACATCAATTTTCAAGACCTAAACCTAGTCTCCGATGCTTGAAGTCTGATTTCCCTGATCTAAAAACAATTCTTTGCTTAGAATTCCTTCAATCTTGCACATCCTTTTGTTATCTCTTACGAAGGTCAACATCATTTACTCGATAATACATTGTAAAGATCCTTTAAAAACATTCGAAAAGATAAATACTTCAACATTTTCCAAGCTTCTCTTTAATACAAGCAGAATTCTCGAATAAACGGCTGCATCTACAACGGTGAACGTAAAAACCTCCAATTTAAATGATGAGATTTGCTTGAAATATTTACTCAGGTTGCAAGCTTCCATGGTGCAGTCAAAACATCGTAAAATGCACGTAAGTTACGCTCATGTTTATTTAACCAGAGGAAATTCTGCTCATAAAAATGAGCAATGAATTTTCTTTTCACAGTTTCATAAAAGCGTTTGCATAATTCGGTGATGCTATTATTTTCGATATTTCCATTGAGTTCGCTCTATGTGTACTGACTCGTATACTTGTGGAGTGCCGTTTGAAAGTGGAGTCATCGGACAAGATTTGGGATGATAGCAAACTTTAGGCAAAGATTCTTGCGGATGAAGATGTTTTGATTTTGTTTGATGTGAATGAAACCTTTGAAGTACAAACACTTGACATTGGCCCCTTACATCCTACAATGGGACGCTGTGAAAATATTATTTCACAGTGAATAGAATCGTCGTAACGAATAATTTCTCTGTTTCCTGGCTTTGTTGAGAGTTCTCCTAATGGAAATATCATTGTCTGCACATGTCGCACCCGGAAAGGGCCAAGGCTCATGAAAAAATTGGCAAATGATGAGTTTCAATTTCAATCGGGCTTGTTCTCCACTCTCAGCATCGCATTTGTTTCATCTACGATTATCCTGGATTTCTTTCCGTCGATGGACATTCCGGCTCTTATCAATCCCATTTGATCGAATCATTTGATTTCTCCGACGCAGATTCCGAGAATGCCTTACACTGCGTTCTATTGAGCGTATCACAATCGAGATAATCCGATCGTCTTCCGTATGAAAGCATCCAAACCGCAAGCTCGTCTCCCTAGCAAAAATATCTTCCGCAACAGTGATTAGCTCGGCATTTCAGAAACTGCTGTCTTATTACTGTCACTTCTCTGGCTGCCCTGAAAGCCTCAAAACACGCACACAAAAAAGTGTTTTCATTAACAAGACGATCCGTTTAAGTGCTTTTTCCACTCGAGCTACGATTATTTATCATCGTTCTGAATTAATCAAAATAAAATCAAAATCAAACTTGTTTGCCTTCCCATCCAACACGCTAGACTGAAAAAAGGGTAATGAAGCTCAAATGTAAATAATGATCCCAAGCCGCCCCTAAAACAGCCGATGATTAATAGTCTTTCGTTTTGATAAATCATTTATTTATTGTTTCAAAGTGCTTTCTTGCATGGCGTCTACAGCTTTTTATCGCTGTGGTGGAAGATGATGCGATAATGATTTAGGAAATTTCCTTTTTGCGACTGAATGGACGAGTTTGCGGTGGCAAATGATCAAGAATTTCTAAAGCTTTTTATTGTCACAAATGGTTTTTATTTAAATTTTAAAAACGCTCAGATTGGGTCGGATACAAAATGACAAGAATTAAAGCCCAATTGAAGCTTTTTAAAGCTGGAATAAAGCCTTCCAGGTACAATCAAGCCGAACTTGAAGCTTGAACACGAAGAGATTTTCTTGAGTTTAGTTACATTTGATGTGAAATTAAACTTTTATATGAAAGCGAAAACACTCTGCAAAGTTGAGCGCAATCTCCGGTTCAGATTTAACCGTTTCCAATTGCAATTAATGAATGTGGACTTAATGATGCTCGTTTTAAAACTTTAATTACTGATCTGTAATTAAACGCGGTCTGTGGTTTATCAAAACTTCGTCGAATGTTGTTTGCAAATTATTCATTCGAAAAGTTTGAGCATGGATCAGTGGATTTTATTTCATGTTTTTGCAATGTTTTGCATTTTTAAAAGCATAAAAAGTGATTTCACTTACAAATCAACCAACGTGACGTACGGATGTGACCACCAATACGCAAACATTTCGTTCTTGGCTCTGCAAAAACCCGAAAATGTTGCTGCGATGAGATTGACGACGTTCAAAGAATTCAAAAACATTTATTTGCGATTGCTAGCCCAGACCATGGAGACCAATGTTGTACTGCTTGATCAATCTGTCAATCTGTGCTTCTTAGAAAATCGACGAAGCAACATCTTCGTCAAACTTTTCTTCGATTATTTCTTCGGATCCATTCCTGGCTTTAAACGATTCAAGTGTCCTTTTAAAGCTAAGATTTATGAATTTCCTGAAAGGTCTGTCGATGCTTTTGCCGACAATGCATCGAAGTATTTGCCATCATTTGTCAAGCTGCAAGGACAACTCAAGCTGACTTTCGAAGTTTTTTCTAAAGAAAAAAACGAGATCACAATGATGTGTAAAATAAACGAAATCTGGACGTATAATTTTGAATAAAAAAGTTAAATTTGACGGATTGGTTATTCCAAGAACCGCTATACTTAATAGAAACAACATACGCAAAAAATGCACCTTATTGGGTATAAACACCGTAACGGCCGTCAAAATTTTAAATACATGTGGTCAGCCCCAAGTTTTGGCACAAGGAAGCAGATTTGGGGATGTTTTCGGTCGAAATCAATATTTTTGGTTTTCCGTGATCTCCTCGTCACCGGCATAGCGGAAAACGTAAAATCGTAAAAAACCGCCCCAGACCTGTTCCGTAACTTTTTTCGACACAAGTCGACAAGTGCAGCCGTTAAAATTTTGAGTGTCGATGCGAAAACCGTGTTTTGCAATAGAAAATCGTGTTTTGCAGTACCCAATTAAGCCTATGCAGTGTCTTGGAAGTGTAGTAAGTTCCTGGTTATTCAAGTGATTGTCACGGAACATTGCTGATTCCATATAAATTCATAAGCTTAAGGTCATACCATTTCCAGTTCTAGTTAAAAAGTCCAATCATCCAGTTTTAATTATAAATCTAGCAGCAAAATGACCGCAGTTTAAACAAACTATAAACTTCCAAGTTTGAATTTTACTTGCAAAAACTTTATTCGTTCAAAAAGTTTCAACATGAATCAACTGAGGTTCTTAACAGTTTTTGTTTCATTTTGTTGCATTAACTCTGCATTCAGTGAGTTTGTGTACAATTCCACAAATTTTACATACCGCTGTGACAACAATTACGCAAGCATGAAAATTATGCCACCGCTGAAAAAAGACAACGTAGGTGCAATAAGATTCACAACATTCAAGAAGCTTCGCAACATTTTTGTCAACTTTGCTGCTCGCGTTCCAGAACTGAATTCAGCACTATTTGATCACTCTCTTAATGTGTGCACTCTTCAAAATCGGCGCAAGAACATCTTCGTCAAGCTTTTCTTCGAGTACTTCTTAGTATCTATACCGATGATGAAAAACTTCAAGTGTCCGTTCGAAGCTAGTTCAATTGAAATCCCCGAAAGATCGGCGAAAATTTTCGCCGAAAATGCTTCAAAATATTTGCCACCCTTTGCACGAATACAAGGAGTTTACCAGGCTACTTTCAAGGTTTTTACCAAAGAAAGAAATGAAGAAATTGTGATGTGTGAAATCAAAGAACTTTGGACTTTTAGGTTTGAATGAATAAATAAGTAATGGGCGTGGGATTGGTTGTGTTTTATTTAGGTTTTAGTGATTTAAATTCAATGCTAATTTCAGAAAATGTAAATTCGTTTACGTTTGTTTTTCTTGCAGCTAAAAAAATTTCCTGGTAAAAACTGAAATGATGATTTCAATGAAACCAGACCGCTTGACAACTTTCGTAACAACAGACCTTAAAATAATTGTTGTTTAAAATTGAATTTAAAATTTATTAATCTGTTGTAAAGACTTTTCGACCTCAAATTATAATAACATCAGTTTGATCAAAGTTTATCGACAAACAAAGCAAAGTGAAGTTAAAATCGTTATGCATTTTGAATCAACCTGATTCACTCGAGGAAGAGAAGTTGGTCAAATAATCTGGCATGTTTCTTTTGATTACACTGCAAACTCAAGCTTAATTTGTTTAAATAAATCATTTTCTGAAAATTGAAGCATGTTACAAGCACGAATTTTCATCGCTTAATGATTTCATTAAAGAACTTAAAGTCGGAAAACTCATCGCGTTGTTTTTCACATTCCATGTTGAATATCAGCACAAAAAGATTCTCATCTGCTCTTTAAAAGTCAATCATCACTTGAGAGCCATTTCAAGTGCCGTTTCAATCATTCATCTCGTTCGAGTCGTTCTTTTTGTCAGAGTTGAATGATTCATTCTAAGCACGAAGCTTGTTGTTGAGCTTGTCAGAAAGACGAGAAGAGAAATCATTTTTTAAGCGCACCATGCTGTTGATTGGCTTTGCAAATAATATTTTACGATTTTGCTTCTCCAGACAGCAATAACACTCACTGTCTTTTGAAGCGAGATATTACAAAGTAAGTAATTTTCCCATTTCCACCTTTGCCAAATCGGGGGAAGCGTCGATGTCGATAAATTACAGCAGAACATCAAACAAATCTTTCGTGTTCATCGTTCACTGACAAGCGGCGGGGTTGAAATATTCATTGTCGAGTCAGCAGCGAGTGAAATCGAATACCGCACACACGTCTGCGAGATGCCGGGAACAAACTCTGTGTAAATAAACGTCAAACGA
Organism: Belgica antarctica; assembly: GCA_000775305.1. Classification (NCBI taxonomy): domain Eukaryota; kingdom Metazoa; phylum Arthropoda; class Insecta; order Diptera; family Chironomidae; genus Belgica; species Belgica antarctica. Next base: position 62,180 of record JPYR01000073.1, on the reverse strand, counting down.
TGTTTGATTACATTGTTAAACAAATGTTTTTCCACAAATGCAAACATCTTTAAGGAAGCGGAATTCTCATTTTATTGCATCAAAAGTGTTGAGAGAATATCTTTAAGAACGCCCATAAAAATCATAAAAACATTAAAACAATCTCCAGCCTCCCAACAGCTTGCCTTCACCGGCCGTATTTAATTTCGTTATTTACGATGATACATAAAACCTCGCTTTTCACATGTTCAACTCGAAACACGAGACGATTTTCAAATGCTGTTCCAACTGTGAACGAGTTGAAGATCTTTTTAGGGATTCTGATGGCTCGTAGTCGTCATCCACAAAGGTCAATTACAACTTGAGTGCATGTGAAACACTTCGCTCGTTTTGGAAATCTAGGCACACACAGAAACGAATGAAATTTGTATTGTGCATCGTTTCAAGGAGAAGATTTCTAGGAGTTTACAAAGTGACGTCAATTCAAAACCTGTTAAAAATAGTTGGAAGTTGAAAAGTGAGAACTTGAGATTAATTTTACGAAAACAAAACCAGAAGGCATTTCCAGAAAATGTTTGCAAAAATAAACTCAAGCGAAAATGTTTGTAAAATATTTGATTTCAGCTGCCAGCTTTGAGTCATTCCAACGTTAAATATTTTCATCAACTTGATTTCTTGCTTCAGATTCGTTTCCAATTTTGCAGAAACTCTGAATCAAATTTTTGGCTGCGATTTAACAGCTGGGTTGAACAGTTTTTGAAGCTGTATGAAATAACACTTACGGTTTAATCAACAAGCTACAAAATGGTGTGGAAACAATTAAGTAAAAACTTCACAAATATACACAAACTGAAAATTAAAAGCAATCTGCACCGTTTTGTTCAATTTTTCCGTGACGCAATCTCCAATTTCTGCCTTTCTTAGCGATTTGTTTTTTATTAAGATTTAGGATTTATTTATAAATTCGTTTAAAAATTACTTAAGTGATGTGGAGTGAGAGAAAGAGAAGAAAATAATTTATTACGCATGGTGCACCTTGGAATGAGACAACGCATCTTGTCTGAGTTTTTTCTTCTGTTTCGAACATGTTGTAGACTAAACAACCCATTCGGGAACGTCTCGGAATGAATTTTGTTGATGCAGCGACGTCGCGACATCGATGAACCCGAGAACACAAGTAAAATCGTTCCCGACTGGGATTTTCACAGTTTTCTCAGTTGTTAAATGAGTGCTCTCAAGTTCTTGGACGAATAATAATTTTGTTTATGCGGAAAATGTTGAACCATTAATAACAAAAATGTTTTGAGCAAACGCTTCCTACTTTTCTGAAAGCGTGAACGTTGTGTGACGAGTTGGCGGAAAAAACGAAAGACCCAAAGTCAACATCAAAAACATTCTAAAGTAAACATTTAAATTCTGCATGAGATGATAAATAATTTCAGCCATTTGAAGGCATATCATGTAATGAGAACATATTTCCATGGAAAGCCACTCCAGGTTTGGAGGGACACGAAAAGCTTTTCACCGCCTCCACGATTATCTCGGAAGCTTAATCTTTACTTTATGGCTCTTTATGCTCCACCGGCATGGCATGCCTCAGCTTGATCGTAAAAGTTTGCGTCTCTCGAAAATATTTTACACTTTCATAACTATTAAAGTTATGACCTTTCTACGAGAATAAAGATTTTTATGACCAGAGAATAAAGTTCCTTAAACTTGAATTAATATTGCAGAGAAGATGACGACAAAACCTGATGAAATTTTCTCGAAACAATCTTTGTTTTGTGTTTGAGAAAAAGGTGCTTGACTTTGAAAAAGGGACCGAGTCGTCCTTCGTGGTAGAAGAATAATTGCTTCGAGAAGGGTTTGAGTAGCAGCTGAGGTCTCCTAAGAAGGTTCCGCTTCCGCAAACACGTTGATCAGCTAAAAATTTCAATAAATTTGAAGCCTTGCGCGTGATTCTGGCCCGAAATTCCTTTTCTTTTAATTAAAAGATTTCGTGTCGCTTGCTTTAATTGTGATTTGTTCAGGGTCATCCATGAATTAAACAATAAGACTGTGTTAAACTTTTCTTCTGAACTTCCCAGAATTTGCTGCAAATACAACTTTAGAGTATGGAAATTCATGGGTCATCAAAAGTTTCGGTTTCAGTTTAGTGATAAATTCGTACTTATAAGTTTGAAGCTTTACAGCTCTGTAATAACCTTACTTATTGGTGTTTTAAATTTGCTTGAGACTACAACAAATGTGCATAACGACAGACAAAGCTTTACATAAGTCCAAGAATTTACGATAAATCTGAATTTGCTTGGATTTGTAACTCAATCATTGTTCAATTCAAACTTTGAATACCGGAAATGTAAACTTCAAGATTAAATATCTGCAAACTTGCAAGCGCAAATTTGAGTAAATCGTTGTTTAACCTTTCAAACTCATCCTTCAATTTACTGCGAATTGGAAACATTATTTGCTTTTTAACGAATTCTCAGAATGCCGACAATCAAAATGTTTTGAATTTTTTTTTTGGTAGAATGATCACATCTGCTTTGAAAGCACCAATTTGAACCGATTAATCACTATATGATTTGAAACTGTAGCTTCATAAACAAGCTAAAGTCAATACCTATGATGTAAAAGTTCACCAACTTTGCAAATTTCAACAAGTTTTAAAATTAAATATGTACCAACATCGTTTAAATGTTTACCCCTTTTAAACTCACTAAATTTATCCGATTATCGTAAACATTGTTTGTAAATCTTGTCGCGTTCCAATTGAATTTCATCTGAAAACCAAACCCAAAGTCTCGCAGATTAAATTTTGAAACTCTGCTAAGAAGAATTTAAATTTCCTCCTTGATTTATCAAAAACACATTAAGCTGGTTTAAGCGACAACATTGCTAACAAAATCAACATCCGCCTGGCTTCAGCTTCCATCGATTTTGTATTATTTCTAGTAATGAATAAGGAAACTGGGTGGAAAAGCGACGAACAGAGAACAGAATTAATCCCAATCCTAATTTGGAGAAAGACAAAAACGACGATTGGATACAGACGAATACACTTTCTAATTCACCTTCTAATTTTTCCCGAAACGAAAACCATTCATGTTCGAATCGCTACCGTTATTGGATGTCATCTCGCGCCTGATTACACGGCTTAAAGATTTTTCCGGTAAAAGCTTTTTCCCAATCTATGCTAAAATAATTGAAAAAGTTCGCCTTCACAAAAGCGCTTCAGCAAACAGCACTTAATTGCGATCAAATACAGACGAGTCTCTGATTGGGTGGATTGATTGAAACACAACTTGTTCTACCATCGCATTCCGATCTGACATGTGAAAATCTTTCTGGCACTTGGACACTCGATTCGTGAAGGCATTCGAGCAGTAAAACACGAGAATCGAAGGAAAAGTGAATTAAAGCCTGAATTATCGCATCATCAAAGTAATTAATCACCGTTTTACGGCCGTGTTATCAAGTGAAAGACATCAAAGTGAATGAGTGTTCACGAGCAAACAGTTTCCACAACCATAAATGTAAATAAAACACCCTTTCATGTGAAAAATCTGAGAAAATGAAAAGGAAACCGCCGAAGAGTGGAACGAGTCGGAAAGCGAATCTCTGAGAGAGAACCGAGCGCCGCTCTCTCGCTTTTCCACTCGTCGAATGCTTTTCATGGTATCGTAAATTTTCCGTTCAGTGCTTTGTGCATCCGACGCGCTCAGTTATTCATTTGATCTCGTTGACTAAAGACGCGAAAGTGACACTGGAAACCTTTCGGCCGAGTGCGGTCAACAAAAAAAAAGAAAAGAGAAAAATCACCTTAATTCAATTTTGCTAATTGAATTTCTTTCTCCCCCTTTTTGTGCTTGTCGGACAAACAAGAAAAAAGTGAAAACTGTGGTGATAAGATGAATAAAGGATACAAATTACACAAACATTGAGTGAAAGGAACACGAGATTGATAACAACGGCACGACAGAGTTAAACCAACAAAGCAAAAAAGAATCCAACAAGAGTGATTGAACACATTTTGATAGATTATCCTTGGTGATAATGTCAGTGAAAAAATCAAGTATAACAAACGTAAAGTTTCCGCTTTTTTTGCTGAGACTTGCTTAACAGAAATAACCATAAATTTATCTCTCGGTTTGCTGAATGCTTCGAAAAGGATGAAAAAAGTCTTGAGAGAAGTAGAAGAAAAATCAAACTGTGAAGATAGTAAAGTTTCTTAGGGGATTGTTTGAAGGTTACGTGAGAAGCAGATTAAGAATTCGTTGTTCAAATTGCAAGCCTTTGAGAAAACTTTTCCTTTTTTTGCGTCGAGATAAAAATCATCGCAAAAAGTTACAAAACTTGCGCAACCTCGACCATTCTTTCTTCTGTCGGCTTCTCTATTCATTTGTTATAAAAGTATAATGAATTGAGTAAGATAAATTGTGATTCAAATGAAAAACGAAAGTGGATTTCAAGCTGTAATTTGTTATCTGTTGAAAGCGAACGCCAAACTTTTCCATCTCAGTTTGTTGTGCTAAGGATTTAAATTATTCTGGTGAGCTGTTGAAGCCGATTAGGTTGAAGGAAGAAGTTTTCCAAACAACATTGATTATTAAAAATGCTTCAATTTGGAAAGGCATTTGGCTTCGTAAGCTGAAGTTTGAAACGGAGATTGAAATGAACCAATTTGTTGAAAGCCAGTTGAAGCCTTAATCAGTTTTTAAATAGTTTCAAATTGGTTTGATTTCAAGTGTTGGTTGATTTTTTATCAGTTTAAGCAAATGGAAGAATTATTAAAAATAAGTTCAAAGCTCATTCAAGAAATTTTAGGAGAATTTCAGAAATCTAAAGTTTGAATCTTTATTGATTAAAAAGGATTAAAATAAATTTTCAATCCAATAAATCTGTGGTTCGATGCGGTATTTTGATTTTTAGGCAAGCTTAACGAAGTTTCATCCGAATTTTAATGAATTAAACCAAATTAAATCAAAGTTTAACTAATTTATCAGTTCAATACTCAATCACTTTGATTCGTTCTTGAGAAAGTGCTGCAGTATTTAACAAATACAGTTCTGATCAACTCTATTAAGAAACACACAGTCGCACGATATCAAAAATACTAGGAAGTCCAAGATGAAATGAATTGGACTGGAAAACCTTAACATCCATCGTCCATAATTTATAATTCACCTTAGTTCAAGAGAAGGGATAATCAAAAGAAATTTATGTCGATTGATGAATTATAAATTAATGCTGTGATGATCCCAAACTCAAGCTAGAATCAACAGCTACAGCAACATTCAATCAGATTAAGAGAAAATTTACGTTCAAAAGATTTATCTCAACTTCAAAAATCCCATCAAAATTAAGGCGAAACCCTGTTAATCTCTCTGCTGAATGGAAATACTTTCTTCCGGGGGAATTCTTGCTTGCGTAATTTATTGAAAAGGCCATTAGAAGCTCCCATTGAATTTGTTACATGCTTGACTGCCCGGGTTACCATCAAACTTTTCTAATTTCCACCACTTCATTAATTTTATTTTGATTTTTATGCTTCCGGAGAAGAAATTTTAGGGATTTTTCTCTCCCAGCCTTTTATTTTGATAACGGCGACCGAAATGAAAGAAAAATTTATGATGATCGTTCTGGCTTTTATTGTTTCATTATTTATACTATAATTAATTTAACTTCCACTCCATAGCCTTCAGTCTCACAGCTCTCGTTTGAAAATTGTAAGCGCCTATAAAACATTCATAAACAGCAGACGAGATGAAATGAAAGTGGAGCTAAGGAAAGTGATTATCCTGACCCCGTCATCGCTCGAACAAACAAAAGAATCCTAACCACATCGACACAGACCGCAGACAACTTTTCCCAGTTCCCTGTGCGAACATAACTGAGCCTTTTATCAAAAGTAAATTACATTTTCTGAACCAACCTTTTCCATTAGACAAAGACGAGCCTCGGTTTTTCTCGTTTCTGTCTTTGTTTTCCCTTTTTCTTTGTGAACACATCTTAATTTATATCTCAAGAGTGTAATCAGGCGCGATGTTCGAAGTACTCGCTTGTTCTAGGCACGAGTATTTTTTCTTTTTATTCTCGTCCCATTCTTTCATCATTACTCTCGCTGGTTTTGCGCCACCGAAGTCATTATTGCTTAGCTCGTGAAACGAGAAAGAAATGATGAGAAATGGGAGCTGTAATGGCTATACAATTTATCATCATTCTATTGCCGCAGCGCAGCAATGTGGATTTGAGGCATTTGTAAACAAAAACCAGAAATCAATAACGCCAAGTTCCGTCTTTTTTCAACATCCTTTCTATGCTTGATGAAATTAAGTGATTGGATGAGATTTCGCTTTTTTCTGCGCATCAAGTCAAATCGGCTACAAAATAACCTTCGGAACGAAGCTTTATGGCAGATTTCATTTATTATTTGTTCACGTGGCACAAAATTCTTCAGGATTCCCATCAAATCTTTTAATATTTTACGAGAACTCAAATTGCAAAACTTTCTTCTTTATTGAGACGATTTGTCATCCAATAAACTTCTCTCCGCTTTCCTTTCCGGTTTATTTTTTATTTGATTTTCGATTCCATCCAATTATTTTAATCCACCGATAAATGCCTTTCTTTCGAGTTGAAACTCGATTTGTACCGAAGGATAGCAGTCGTCGGGAATTCATCGTTTGGAAGGAAAATAGAAAAAGTGAAAAAGAATACTCAGAAAAGTTTTGGAACAGCTTATGACGTTTTTAAAAGGATTTGTGCGGGATTTCGACACTTGAAATTGAAGGAGTCGGTGTTTCACGAATTATAGAAAATAATTTATTTCGAAATTATTAAAGTTGAATTGAAAATTCATAAAAAAAGGCAACGGTTTTTTAATAAATAAATTGAAAAATTTGTTTTCCTGCAACTTTATCAGTTTTTTTATCATTGTTCAAAGGTTTTCAATTCTTTTGAACTGCTAAAATGTAAGAACTTGTTTCATACGTACCTGATTGTGTGCGTGATTTTTTAACTTTGTGACAACCTTCAAACTTAGCATTTCTAAGACTTTAAATCTTCAGTTTCCCTTTATAACTGTCCCAATTATCCTGAAAGTACTTACACGACTTGCAAACTTAAAAAAGTTATTTTCTAAGATTTTTTCATGAGTTTGTCAGTGGAAACTTTTTGAAACTCCTTAGTAAGCCGCTTATAAACTTATTTTTTTCCTTTAAACTGTCCCCATTTTCCTCGATTCAACTAAAAGTAAGCTTTACAACCTGAAATCATCGTTAATCCTAGTTTCCGATCCCCCTTAAGCAACATCATTCCCACTTAACGTCAAAAAAATTCTTTTCGTCTCTCAAACATCCTTGACGACGACAACGAACGATTTTTCCAACTGTTTAAGCCATCAAAATCATTTTTACGAACAAGACATGCACAATAGATCCTTTTGCATTATTATAATTTTCCTCAGGCTGTTTGGATGTGAAGAATCTTCTTTTTATTCGTTCCATGGGTTCTCTCAAGTCAAACGATGAGTGGAAAAGGGGATTTTTGAGATTTCTCGTGAAATGGGATTTGAATTAGAATCTCGTCATCTCTTCTCGAGTCTCTCATCCTCATGATAACTTACAAAACACACATAAACGTAGAGAAAGTAGCATGCTTGTATAATGAGATTATAAAGATGAGTCCTAATACGCTTGAAAGCGGATCTCTGTCGACTTTCCATTTCTCCAAGTCTTCGTTTTGTTTCACTTTTGATTCTTTCTGGATGGAAAATTACAATCCGAAAGTTCTTCGAAGATTTACTTAAGCATTCGCACTCCAAAGAGATTTACAAACGATTTTCATGTTAAAAATGGATTCACTGCGATCAAATGAGTTTATTTCGCTTGAATTTATGGAAAATCGGGTTTTCTTCAAATGTTGTTGTGTGCTTCAGCCGTTCCCGTCGTGCGGAGAAAAGGATTCCGTACCTTTTTCTGCTAGCATTGAAATTGAGCCGTAAAAACGGAGCCGATTCCTTCTTCGATAAATAACTTTATAGACTTTGATTTTTATTCACAGCACAAGCAATTCTCTGCGTCTCTCTCGTTCCACGCGCTGTTTGCATAAAAATGAATTGTTTTCGGTAGTTGTCGATCTCCCTTTACGGAAAATCCAACGGGCGCTTGTTCGAGTTTATTTTCGGTTAGTTTACACATGAGTGGTAAATCGAAAGGTTTTACCTGCTTTGTGTGTTCGCATTCCAATGTCGGACGATAACAAGAAAAGGCGAAATGCGAGGGCGGAGAAAATATGAGGTAGCACAAAATGTAATGGCATAAGAAATTGTGTATAAACAGTTTTGTGTGCGGAATTCGATGGAAAATTGCTTTCCTTCTCTTATTCTTATTTATGTTTATCGATATTTTCCACCTTGTTCGAGCGTTCTCCCTTTGCCGAGGTTCTTCTTTTGCCTTTCATTACGCAAGGAACGAAAAGTGAACACATTGGTTATTGATATCGTATGTTTCTGATTCAAACATGCACCTTGTTTAGTGTTTGTGGATTTCCTGCTGATTGGAACTTTCGAAACGTTGTAAGAAGTTTGAAGCGAGTTTCGTCTTCCGGGAATAGTGAACGTCCTTTCTAAATATAAATTCGTAGCATTCCTATCCTTAAGAGTTGCGTAAATATTTTGACAAAGTATTCTCGCGAAAAGTTTTCGAGTTATTTGTAATTAAAAGTATTTATCATGAATTCTTTCCTGCTTGAAACGATTGATCTTTCTACTTTTTAACCTCAAAAATTCTTCAACCGTTACCGGTTGTACCTAGCACCTAGGAATCTGCCCAAAAGCTATTCAATTTTAAGTGGATAAAAGGGCAAGAGAACAGGAGGTTTAATGTGTCTGCTTTGTGGCAATATTATTTCGTTACAACGTCATTGCCATAGCAAGCATGCAAAGTTCGGGGAACCTTCAGTAAAAAATCAATATTCAATCTTGGAAATAATATGTTGTTGGTTTTGGAAAACCATATTTGAAGCTTAATCCCTTGCAAGACGGAAGAGAAGCGAAAAAAGCCATCAATGGGATAGAAGGGAAATTTGTTTTTTTTTGTTTCGTCGACGGAGATGAAACTTATCAAAAGGCATTAGCGTCAATAAGGGAAACTTTAACTCCTGACGGAGAAACAAATAGGAAGAAAATTGTTACTAGCGTAAGAAGCTTAATGTCGGCAATAAAAAAAAATCGAAAAATGATTCTTCGAAAAAGTTATCTGCTGTCGTTTTATTACAAGCTATTTACGGAATGTCGATTCTTGCATAATCTCATCAGTTACATTCATCATGTCGTTATGACATCTGCCGCTGCCATAATCCAAGTACCAATAACGAATTTTGGGCAAATACGAGCGACGTCTTTTAACTTTCAAGAGAACCGTTAAAAGTTCGCAAAGTCATGATGGCGAAACAGGAAGTTGCGTGGAGTTTTCTGGAATTTAATTTGATGGAAGAAGCAGTACAAACAATGTTTTTAAAGAATAACATTTAATTTTAACTTCGGTGATGGATTTGAACTAGAGATTGTCTTGTAAGAACATCAAAAGTTTTAACAATGTGATAAGATAATCTTCTAGCGTGCAATTCTTCTGGTAACACAAATTTGAAATTTCCTTCAATAAATCTCCTATTTTTCTTTAAATCATCAATACCAGAGATTTCAACAACTTCCGCACCCAAAAGGCTCAAAATCTACTCCGAAAATCTCGAAATCCATCAACAAAAGCTGACACCATTCGTGATCGACCCAATTCTCAATTGAAGCGATCCTAATGAGAGTTTAAAAAGTTTATTGATGCGCATTTTCCCCTCTTTAAAGGAAAATCTAGTCTAATAAAATTAGGCCGAACGTAATCTCAACAATGCCGAGGCCCTAACGGGTACAATAAGGCTTTAGAAGAAGCGGCGAAACGTGGAAAAGGAGACGATCGGGCGGAGGGAGAAAAAAATTTCACAGACATCCAATTTACAGGAAAAGAAATCCCTTTCCGTTCGACATAATCTAACATCGAATAATGAAGTTTATTTATTGCCATTTTCCGCTTCTTTTCGCAACTCCTTTTTTCGCTCGCAAAATCTCTACCCCGAAATTTGTATAGGCAGAATCAGACGTAATCATCATCCCTTTTCCTTCTTTTTTTACTGCTGGTCGGGCCTTTTCCTTTATCTCTATGATTAATTATATTGTAATGGAGCGGAGTGGATAAATGCACAACGAGACGTTGTTCTCTGTCGGTGCTTTTTTCTGCTGCGGATAAGCACAACTGTAAAACTTCGAAGGGTCTGAGTGGCACCATGGAGTTATGCTGTGGCACTCAAACCTCCCATCGAGACGGCGATGAACAAATTACATTTCCTTACTCGAAGCATTCGACAAACACTGGGAGATCGCGAATTTAATTAATGTGCGAATTAAAACTTAATGAAAGCTAAAAATTCTCTTCTTTTTTAGTCTGTAAACGCAACAAGAGTGCTCATTATGTGAATGACATGCTCAAACATTCTCAAAACATAGTGCAATCATAAAGAAATTAAGCAAAACAGCAAGAAATAACGTCAGTGCAGCGCAGCGACGAAAAAAGAAAGGAAAAAAATTCTTTGAATGAAAACATTTGTTTTTGTCAAGAGTGAATGGGGAAAATCCACAGAGAACAGTGGAACCGAGTTTACAATCGTGCTGCAGCACACAATTTGCCACTAAAGCAGAGCGTCACTTAGGAAAGAGTTGAGAACCACACTTGGGAACCAACAGAGCGCATCATCATCATCGTCAAAACAGAAACTCACAGACGATTGTTGTGTTTTATGTGTTTGGAGTGTGGAAGGAGAGAAAAGTTTTAAATAGAAAAGAAGAAAAAAACAGCAAATTAATTTTATGCATGACATTGTAGGATAGGATGAAATATCATCGTTAGCTGTGCAGAAAAATAAACAAGACAAACTCTTTCATGGTGTTTTTTGTTGTTGCTGCCTTTTTCCACTTGCTATCTGCTGTCTCTGTGCTCGGGCAAACGCAAAATAAAAAAAATGCAAATTCGGGATAAGCATTAACATATTTTGATGATTCCCGAAATGAAAAAATAACAGAAATGCATAATTAGCAGTTCTACGAATTTAAACAAATAAAACCAATTCACGAAAACATAGAAACTGAGAAAAGATTGAAAGAAAGCAAAACCAAGATCATGTTTGATAGTGAATCGTGCAAAAGTTACAAAAGCTGGTGGAAACAACATCGAATCACCCAAAGCAAAATGGATATGCTTCGTAGATTTGTAAGCCTAGGAGTTATGCTGCAGCTAATTGCAAGTATTGGTGAGTTGAACTGTGCTTATTTACCAATTAATTTTGAGAAGTGATGTCAAGGAAGTTTATAAATAATGAAATAGCAGTTTTAACTTTTTAAAATGAAATAAAGATTAAAAATATATTTCTTGACGTGCAAACGCACTTTCTGTCTTACATTTTTAGCAACAAAATAGTGTTCAATATTAATCAAGTGCAACAATCATTAATTCACGTTGAAAACTGCAATAATTTCTCTGGCTTTGTTTCAAAAACCTTCAAACTTTGATGAATAGTTTCATGTAAAATCGTGTCATAATTATCCTAATGGGGAAATGTGAGATTATGAAGCATTTTTCATTCGTATTTCCATTAACGTATCAAAAAATGATATTTGAAATGCTTCATGTTGTACATCGTAAACTCAACTCATTGAAATTTTGAAATAGATTTGTAAATGCATTGAATTTCGACAAATATGCCAAATTTAATTGGAATGGATCAACTATATCTTCCGAGATGAGATATGTGGCTTAGCTTGGAACCAGCA
>JPYR01000073.1:8548-49444 GCA_000775305.1 Belgica antarctica | reverse complement strand
AGTCCTTGCTCAATTAACCTAAAACCCCCCCTAGTGTAATCTATTCATAATTAGTCACAATTTGCGACTCCTTCACATCTTTCCGAATGTGTGTGATTCCATGTGCCATGTTTATTCATTAATTACACGACACACAAAAGAACGAGTTCGGGCGAAATGTCTCCCTGCACGGGCAGCCTTGCTTTGACTTATTCTCGTATGACAAAAGTTTCGCTTATCAGGGCTAATAAAGGCCCAGGAAACTTTCGTCCCACTCCACCCACACACCCGTCTGAATCATATTTTCCGACGCAGAAAGTTGACGCTCGAGAGAAACGTAAGTTAAAGTAAACAAGTGGAAATATTAAATCATGAGCACAAGCCCCACGTAATCCCCTAACCGTCGGCCAATCTATGTTAACAACGGCGAAAAAGTTTCAATCCGTGGACTAAGGGCGGAAATGGGAGCGTGCTGAAACTAATTCTTGCTAATATTATTAAATTACACGAACTCTTCGCAAAGTGCTTTACATTATTATGGTTTCATTTGTTTCCTTTTGCCAGTTTTTTTATGTCGGCTGCTAATAAGACGGTGGCCGGCACCAATGGGCAGCAAAAAAGGTGTGGAATATCATAATTGGCATCATCATGCCATATCATTTAGGGCAATAAAAAATTAAATTATTGGAGTCCCTTTTTCAGCATTCCTTTCCCAGTTTTTTTACTGCTGTTTGCGCTGCCCCTAAAACCCGGTAACGCAAGACGCAAGAAGAAGCAAAATATCTCGCCTACACACTTTTTTATGTTTGTTATTCTCTCACGCTTTCCCGCCGTTGTTCACGCCTTGTGCGCATTTTCCGTAAAGAAGCCACGAAAATGGATATAATTAGTAAATGAAAGTAATCATAATTAAGTTATCTTTCATCGTGGGCCCATCCCAAGGCACTCACCGAAATATTAAATTCTTTCGAGCCCGCGCGCTGAATGTTTCATGACTTTGAAGTTCAACGAAAAATGTTTCTATCTGTTTGGTCACGAGTTTGGAGCGAGATAATTTTGCCATCAACCCTCGTTAAGTGAACATATTTTTGCCACTGCGAAAATTGAATAAAAAAGTTTAATAACGAGATAATGTTCGCAAAAATGCTAGGCCAGGCTGAGGTGATGAGCGCGGGAACCTGGAAGTGCTTTTAATTAAGTGTTGTTGCTCAAGCTACGTGCTCGACTTTGATTATTCATGAGTGCTCACGTGTAATCTGACTCCACACGCTGTGCCGCGTTCACTAAACTGAACCCAGAGAAATGTAATTTTCCTGGTGATAAGGTCGGCCATTTATCACGAGGATCGCGTTAGGTCGCATAGAAAGCAATTTTTAAATTAATTCATGACTTCCACCGGTTGGCGGACGTTGTCAATTATTTCCCATTGCGTAAATCTTCTGACTTCCTTGTCTCGTTCATCTTGTGTCAAATAAACACCTGCGACATTTTGGGTGCGTTAGTGAATTACGGTCGCCGTTAGTTCAGGTCTGACCTTTGATTATTTAATTTTACCCTTAAAAAGATTTGCTTAGTGATCTTGAATTAGGTTTCTGTTAAGGTTAAGGGTACAATTACTGAATGATAACCTTAAAATACATTTTGAGTTGAAAATAGGATTATTATGACGTCATAGCTTAAAGAAAATAATTAACATTTAGGATCCTATTCGATGTTTCTGATAGATTTTGGGGTTAAAAATAATTAAACGTAAAAAATTCTTCAAATTTTATTAATTAAGTTCACTAACATGCTTTACTTTTGAAAGTAAAAACTAGTCTTACAACTATAATTTTCAACAAAGTTCGTGTATTTGAGGTTAGAAGCCGAATTTCAAATTGTTTTTAAAAAAGCTCAAACTGGATGTTACAAATTATTACACAATCATGAAACAAAAACGAACTTGACATCATTTGCACTCACTTCTACTGCTGTTTACTCATGAACTCAATCTCGCTTCTGAAATTTAATTTTCTTTCATCTCATTCCAGGTTTCAGTAATGGTGCTATTAGATCAATACGACTTGTCGTCGAGCCCGCTGGCGTTCGACGCGGACAAAGTGCTACACTTCGCTGTTTATACGACTTGGATGGGGCACCGCTGTTGTCATTGCAATTTTATCGCGGTTCCGGTGAATTTTACAGATACTCGCCGACGCAGAGTCCCACGAAAAAAGTTTTTCCACTTTCCGGAATCAATGTTGATGTAAGTACGGCTGTATATTAAGTTTGATGTGTAATAGCACCGCGGTAATGTAAAATCCTTGAAAAGTATGATGAAAAGCCGCTCAAAGTGTCTACTTTCCCGTGAAAACACCGTAAAAAACGCTTTCCCTCCACTTACGGTTTAAAAGCATGTAAAATCCACCGAATACGGCGGTTCTACGTGGAAATCATGACTTCTATGGGATTTAAGCGCTCTTGTTAAGCTTTTGGTACAGCAGTTAACATTTTATGTTCGTTATAACCTCTCAAATTTTTTGTTAGCCTCGCAAACAAATAAATAAATCTGTCTGACGAACACAACTTCACGTTGCAATCGAGAAACGCAACTTTTTCCCTATCCTACGGTCTTAAAAGCCAGCTTTGCTAACGATGAAAATGAATTTTCATACCGAAAAGAGAATAAATAGCTCCGAGTAGCGTGAACGGCTGCACGAAAAAAAGCTTTTAAGAATTTATTTACAGTTCATTGAGCGCAAAATGCAAATACAGCGAAGCAAGAAACAAAAGAACTCCTTCGAGTGCTTTTCAGGAAATGAATGCATTATCATCGACTATAAGAAATTTATTATTCAGCATGCCTTGAATGAATTGTTGCACTCGAAACTGTTCGCTTCCCAGCTACAGACGGAATTTTAAGCTGTTTTTCCTTCCCTTTTTCCAGACGGCAGCGTCGAATGCAACACAAGTGGTGATTAAGAATGTTAGCTTTGGGCTTTCAGGCAACTTTTCGTGTGAAGTGACAGCTGACTCGCCATCTTTCTCCACTGCGTCAGCACAGGCTCAAATGACTGTTGTTGGTGAGTAGCTTTCGCCGAGCACTTCCGTTTCAGCAACTAATTAAAAACCATTTTCAGAGCTTCCTGAATCACGACCGACCCTTTGGACAGAGTTGGATCGCTACGAGCCAGGCGATGTGCTGAGAGCCAACTGCACTTCACCACCGTCACGACCCCAAGCCGAGCTTACACTAACAATAAACAACATTGTGGTATGTTATTACTGCACATAAATTTTCTCTCGCAAACGACCGACCAGACTTCTCAAGCGCTTCTGCTCGAGAAGAAACTGCTTAAAAAGCTTTCACAGAAACTGTTTCCTGGCGAGAAGTTCATCGAGCTCGATGCC
Organism: Belgica antarctica; assembly: GCA_000775305.1. Classification (NCBI taxonomy): domain Eukaryota; kingdom Metazoa; phylum Arthropoda; class Insecta; order Diptera; family Chironomidae; genus Belgica; species Belgica antarctica. The sequence continues at coordinate 46,075 of JPYR01000073.1, read as the reverse complement.
GTACTTTAATGAGGGGTGCACGAAAATACATTTATGCAGAAACAGATCCATCGCTAACATTGGCAGGCACACCAGCTGAACTTTGTGGTACACGCCTCTGCTGGTTCATTCCGCCGCAAAACAAACATTTTGTCAGTTTCTCTCTCACAACATTTAACAACAAACTTTGTCTTTGGCTTGGGTCAAACCATTCGAAGAAAAGTATCAGTTGGCCATTAGCAATATTAAAATACGAATTTCTCAGTTCTCGAAACGGACGTTTGGCAAATGCAAATGACAACTTCATTTTTGGACTTTATTGTGAGTCTTGAGGCCAACTTTGACGATGCGAATAGTTTTTCAAGCTAAACTTGTCCTTGTGAGTGTTTCAAACTTGCTTGAAACATGACAATCACGTTTGACAAATTACTTCGAATTTCGAAGAAGACAAATTACATAAAAAAGCTCACAAATTTTATTAAATTCTCCAGCCAACCGTGACAGAAAACTTGTCCTTCGTTTTGCTGACCAAATTTATGGTCAAACTTTGGTTATATGTAGAAGTTTTCGGAGTGAACAGTCGAGTTTGTTCAACGAACTCAGTTTGGTTTGTAGGTACTACAATGTTTCATCTTCCAGCGAACACAACCGCAGTTTGAGACCAACAAGAATGAATTCGAGAGATAAATAACAAAATTGTGCTACGATTGGTATCTGGGTTTTGGAAAATTGTGCTGTGGTGGTAGATTTACGGTCAAATTATTGGTAAGTTGTGAATTGTTTCAAAGAAAACAAGTGTTGCAAGGATATAACCTCAAAGTTGTCATCAAAATGCTACTCAAACTATTTCAAGTGAAGAAACATGTATTGCGATCGTGCAGTTTTTGTTTGCATTATATTGCTAGTGCTTTTACAATCTGTGGATGCAAGAAGACAGATATTTTAACCTAACATTACATTTGAAAACTTTGCAACTCAAAGTTCATTCCTTAAGGTGTCTTGTTGTTGGCTTTCAAATGCTTCATTTAAATAAAAACAACACTTGACCTCAAAAATTTCTACAGAATCCATTTGCAGTCACTTCTGTGCTTACAACTTCGTAGAATTTCTTGTAACACTCTTTCAGCGCTATCAATCTTCTTTTTTCATCATTCCTGAATGCACAATTCGTTCTGTCTTCTCGACAACACCTTTTTACAACTCTCCGTCCCATCCATCGACCTCATTTAAACTTCGTACGCTGCTAAGTTGTTTATCCTTATCAACCTTTTCCAGTTGTCAAGATTTCAAACATTCTGCTTCTCGAGTTCCTGTAATGATTGTGAAGCTTTTTGATTGTTTACTCTTGTCTTATCCTCCTTCTCCAGTTGTGTAACGAATTTCTCTGATTTGTTCAGCGTTGTTTGAACAGCGGGAAAATTCCAAATGCGAAAATAAATAAACAACGAGCAAATAATGAAGGGAATATTTCTCCTGCTCCAACGAGCTTCAACACAAATTAAATTAAAAGTATTTGCGGAAATTATTTCGCAATCGTTCGTCTCAATGACTTTAATGCTCCCCCAGAGTTTCTCGTGAAGTATTTCTCCATTCAATAACGGCACTGTTTGCAGGATGGCTTTGACGACACAAGCTGTGCGATTGTTTGCGTTTCGTGTTAAATTTTAGAAGTCATGAGAGCCGAAATGTCCGCAGCTATAAAATCAATAGCTTTCTCTGTCTCCCAACAAAGGCCCACTTTCGAAAGCTTTTGAGGTGGAAGCTTTCAGCGACGTGGAGAAAAGTGATCTGAAAATTAAACAGAACAGCTTCCTTTCACCCCTAACTCGCAACAACATGTTTTCTAGCTTTCTGTCCTTGTTGATGTTCGTTTCACGTGAATAATTCAGTGCCTGCGATACGACAAATATTTTCTCACCGTACACTTGAAAACCTAAATCGGTATCTGTGTATTTAGAAGCATGTGACAAATGCCACAAATTTTTGCAATAAACTTAATTGCATTCTCTGTCGTGTTTCGTTCCTGCATTCTCTCGATCTTCCTTGTTATCGCAGCAATGTTCAGCATGTCGTGCTTAGTGAGAAAGCAAACGAACAAAAAATGTTTAGGATAAAAAGAACACCAGAAATTTATTTTATAAAACTAAAGTGCTTGATAGAATGGTCGTGTCCTATTAAACAGTACTGGAATTATGAAGAAAGGAAGCAAGATTAAACTTGCAAGATTGAATGACGTTACATACGTTTTCAGCGTACTTCAAACATACATTTACTGGCTACAATTATTTTTACTGAAACAACGATGAACGGACGATGAATGAACCCGATACCGGTCCCCCACAACATATTCGATACCAGTCCCTTTATCACGATTCCCCTCGAACTTCGTCATTCAACGTTCGATCTCCCAACAATAAAGATCTCACTTTAGCATAAGAAACCTGCCGCCTACTCACTGACGTAACAGCGGATCCAGATATTCTTCAACAACTATATTATGTATCATCAGACGCTCGCTAATTTAAAACTGACAAAGGCTTCATGTTAGACAACAATTTCAATTGAAAAGCTAAACCAAGGCTGGAAAATTGTGCCCTCGAGATGCTACGATGGTTTTTTCCCTTTTTTCATCCATTAACGGAAAGCATGGAAACATGAGTGGGAATTTTTTTTGATTGAAAAGTGACGACGTGATGTGAAAGGTTATGCCTTTCATTGCGAGTCGCTTCACTGTTGCATACTAAAATGTTTGCGAGAGAAAATACGAAATTGAAAACACTCTGAGTCTAGAAACTCTGTTTATAATTGGCAAGACGTTGCTTTGACATCTTTTTCACCATTCGCTTGTAGGTTTACTCGGCAGATCTTCAGTACTTCAAAACTATTGAAGGTCGCACTGCTTCAAAAATCACAATGAGACTTCACTTGCAAAGCATTCACTTCGGTGGCGGGCCAGTTATGAGCGGTGGTGGTCAATTGATCCTGCGGTGTACTGCACAGATAGGAAATTTGTATCAGGAATACACGGAAAAGGAGTTGGGCGTGCCACAAAAGGACCCGATTCCAGCGAGAGGTAAGTTTGTAGACGAAAATGTTAAGAAGATGTTCAAAAATTAATTAAAACTTTATTTTCTTTCGCAAACAGTTACCTCGTCAATTGCCACGGATACAACAGCATCTTTGCTTTCTACACTTCTTGCAACCTTCGTCACATTGGCACACCAGCTTTTAAGATAGTTAATTAAAATGAACATTCACAGACTTCACGTTTAGAGAGAAAAGTTTTCCCCAAAACTTTTTGCAGCTCGTTCTCGTTACTTGAAAGAAGCAATCACCGCCAAGTGAACTGATGTGCTGCAAGTTTCGGTAACGAAAACTTTTAATTGTGTTTTTTCCTTGAAACACTTGAAATGCAACGTGAATGGAAGATGCCATGGATAACGCTAGGATACACACACACATTGCACGAGAGAAGTTCGGCTTCAAGTTAGGGATGGAAACGTTAGGAACGGTTTTTGTCGAAATATTATTTTTGTGATAAAGTTTTTAACCAAAGAAGCTTGAGGGGCGTTTATAAAATATGACACAAGGCAGGTCAAAGTTCAAAGGTCTTTAGGATTCCTCTGAAGAAATTCCGAATGAAAGACTTCCTTTCATAACCAAAGCTGGAGTGAAACAGGAATTTTTGAAATGTAACTTCAAGAAATTACATTCAAGCATTCGGCAAACAATTCCAATCTCAAACACGTCCAGTTCAGCATATTTTAGGAACGACCACTCAAGCAATTTAATAATAAATGACGATGTGCAGGCAAAGTCACTCACAGGTTATCAGATAGCATAAGGTTAAGTTGAGTTTATGAAGAGATTAAACGAAAAATTTGCAAATTTAGTGTAAATACAGAGATTGCCGATAGTAATTTGTATAACATTACATATCGAACGACTGGATAACATGCAATTACATGCAGGATTGACACAGTTCTGCATTTCGCTGCAGATACAGAACTGTAATCAGTTGTCCAAACGATACGATACACAAAGCCACTTAACTGCATAGATAAATTGAAAATTTCGACAGTTTAAGTTTTCTACTTTACGAGGTTGTAAGGACGAAGCAATCAATTCATTCACAATTTAAAATCTTTTCACAAAAGCGAAAAAAGGAAAATTAATTCAGGCTACTTGGGCACGATGTTTTAACGACAATTCTTTTTCTGTTGAAATCAAACCATCGTTTATCACCTTTAAACGGCACAATCTTGAATTTCAAATGAAATTTCCGCCCCGAGAAGTGTTTGGGTGGGTTTGTGGGTGGAGAAAAATGTAAATAAAGCAATTAAGGAAATAAAATAAGTCACTTCATTCCACTACACAGAGATGGCGAAAGATTGAAACAATTGTTTGGAATAAAAAACAAAGCAAAGAAGGGAAGAAAAAGATTTAGTATCAAATGACTTTTTCTCTCGCAAGTTTTCACATAAAAATAAAATTAAAAAATTACAGCAAGATGAAAATTGAATTAATTTTCTGTTTGTACACACTTTTTCCCCTTCAACGGCGTCTTGTTGGCATCCCTTTTCAGTTATGACTTAAAAGGGGGCAACAAATCTCAAGTTATGCAAATTTAAGCGGCACGATATAAAAAAAGATAAACAAAACTTGTAAAGTTTAAAGTCTGCTTTTATTTTGATACATTTAGTCGGCGGTAAAGCGCTTTCTCTCCGAGGTCGATATCGTTTTTTATTTATTCCGAACAAGAAGGGAAATTACCACATGAAGTAATGCTGCGAACCATAAAAATCAAATTTTTCTTTCCGTGAACATTTTTTCGCCATAAATATTGTTGATGTAAAGAAAAATATAAATAAAGAGAAGAAAATAATAAAATGGAAAAATATTATCGCGACTGTTATTATTCGGGTGGAAGGGAAGTTGTTGAATCAAATGTGTGGAAAGAGAGATTGAACATTCACTAAGTGAATACGGGAATCATTAACTTGAATGCAACAATAGAACAAGAATCTTTTATCCACATTTTATCTTCCAGCGAGTTTTCTTTCAGAAGGCATTTCAGAAGAAATATCGTCTATGAACAAACATTCAAGACTAATTAGCTTAATAAATATTTCTTGACACTAAACCGTCACAAAAAAAATAAACTGATTGAAATTCATGAACGAAGAAAATCTTTACACTTTAAGCTTCCATTCAAAGATCAGAATCGTGCAGTTAAAGCAATGATCAAACTTTGTAGTGCATTCAATTTAAATTTTCAAGGAAATCTATTTTCATTAAACGTTTTTTTCATTAATTGCGTTTAATTAAATCTTTCAGGAAAAAAAAAAATGCAAAAAAGATATCCGCCCCTGGGTGGGCTCGAACCACCAACCTTTCGGTTAACAGCCGAACGCGCTGCCATTGCGCCACAGAGGCAGTTTTTAGATGTGTACATGATTGACAGTAAAACATACAGTTTCTTCTGTGTGTTTCTTTTCTCTTCTTCTGAATCAAGGTTTTGCAACTTAACTTGTAGCTGATAAGCTGATAAGAGATTACACAAAAAACATTTTAGACTGCTTGTTACATTCTGCTTTGTTTACACTTTTGATGTCAAAGTCAGGTTGAAGGTAATTATTGATTCTTGACTAATTGATTTCAGAACAGGTCAATTAAGTGAATCCACTTTCCACTCGTTTTACTTTAAACTGTTGATTCACACCTGCTTCACTCTTCCTACGCATGTTTCACCAATCACTTAATGATTTTTGGCTTTTCCATTTCTAGTAAATTGAATTTAAATAGGTCAGGCAAAAATCATCATTTCCTGAGCTTCGTACAGCCATCAAGATAGCCGTCGCAAACTTCACTGAAGCGATTTGAAATGATAACCTTTATCACAGCCGTCTGGTTCATTGCGCGAATGACGTTTCCTTTCCTTTTCCACAGAATTGTTTACTTCTGTGAACCTTTTGCGCTGAACTTCTGGTTTACGAAACAAACCGAAATCCTCGAGGAACAATATAAAAGGATGGCAGTGCGAAGGAAGAAACAAAAGCGTTCTGTTTTTCTGTTTTCCTTCCATTTCATTATCAAAATAAATCCTCCAAACCGTATAAATTTTGCCCTTCTCCGGCATTTTAAAAGTTTCGTTGCGTCGTTTTCGAGGAAAAATTTACTGCAATCACGATAAAGATTGGAATTTTGCGCGCCCGCCGTTCTAAAATTTCTCCAAAAGGCCCTTGGAGCGGAGTAATAAATATTCCAAAGCCAAATATACATCTTTGAAAGATTTATCACTTTATACTTCTCGCTTTTTTCCGTTTTAATTAAAATTGCCAGTGACCCTTGAGTAGCTGACGCCTTCACTACATGTTATAAAGATATTTTATCGTCTCCGTCGTCAAGAAGAAAAGGGCCTCCGATCCGAAAGATCAAGAATGTCGACAAAGAAAAGAAAAACATCCAGGAAATTGCTTTGGAATTAAATTACATAATAACAAAAAAGGGAAAACTCACGACGAGGGCGAAGTTTAGATAAAAAATTCTCCACAACAGTCGATATCAAATTTCGTTTAAATCATTTAAAATAAATTTAATTACGGGAATGAGTTTTTGTTTCTCCCGACTTTCTCTCATTTCGGAGGCATTCTCCGTGTGCCAACGAAAGAAAATTAAATTTTTAGCTTGAGGTGAAACGCGCTTGAACTCTAATTTTCAGAATTACTTGTCGTGAAGACAGAATTTCTGCCAAGCGAGACTAACAAAAGACTCCTGAAAACCTTGAGTGCTTTTCACCGCAAGAATTTCCTTTTAGAAGTTAAAGGAAATCTTTATTTCTACTTAAGAATGTCTTAATTCATTTGGGGCTTACAGAAAAATGTGTGGAAAGGTGGTTTGCAGAGTACTTGGTTGATTGACGTTTTGAAATTGGCTCTAAAAGGTCCAATGGTAAAGGTTCCGAGTGAAGAACATTGAAATTGTTGTGTGCTTAACAGTTTTGAGAACAGTTTTAATTTGTGAACTTAAAAATGTACAGATCACAGTGAAGTTAACTTTAGTTTAATGTATTCTATTGTTCCTTAGATTTGATCCTACAAAACTCACTAGAATTTCGTCCACAAGCACTTGAAGAAGTTAAATTTAAGGAAACTTGCAAACCAAAGTTTCTTAGAAGTTTATTCTAACACCAGTAGTCATAACTGTAATTGTTATTTAATCTAGTTGTGATAAGAAATCAGCCAACACAAATCAATCTCTGTTGAAAAGAATTCCAATCCCACCAACTGAGATTTAAACCTTTGACAACTCTGTTTGCGAAACATCAACACAAACCAAACTGTGTCGTCGTTTTAGCAACAACTAAACATCTTTTGACAATAATTCTATCCTAACAATCTCATTGAAAGAATTCTTCGACTGTCACCGAGACATTTGGTGTGGTGAGAATATTCTAAAGTCTATTTTAAGCTGACATACGGCAGCGAAACCGAAGAAGTCATCAAAGAACGATGTTTTACGAGTCTTTCTCTCTCATCCGGATAAATCCGACGCTATAAAACTGCAAGATCATAAATTTTCCCCTCATAACAATCGACCTTAAATACACAATCAGCGTTCGCTAAGCCTGTGATTTAACATCTTTCTTCTTAATTTCCATCTCTCATTACAAATGTGACAATCTTCCTGCTTGGGTTCTTCTTCTTACGCGCTCGAATGTTAACCTCATTAAAAATGAATTTATGGTGCAAGTTAAAAAAAAGTAGTCGCGCGACTATTTTTAGTGTCGGAGTAATTCCCTTTATTAACTTTCTGCGATGTAATGAATTTCTCGCATCGCTTCTTGCCTTCCCGAGCATTTTAAAACAAATGAAATTTAAGACTTCCGATTTACCTTTCCATGATAAAAAGCGTTGAGCGTAGCTAATAAAGACGAAAAATGAAAATTCAGTCGGAACGAAAATCTTCTTAATAAGCTGACTCGAGATTTTCTCTGCCGCCTTAAGTCCGCTAGGAGAGAGTCACAAGTTGCTTTTCATAAAAGTAAATTAGCCATTAATTTAACTACTCCATTCTCAACTAGACGTTTATTTCCTTTGATTATGATCGACTCTCGAAAGAGCGCAGGAGACGAGAATTTAAATTAGAAAGATAAACAAAAATAGAAGGAAAAGATGAATAAAATATTTTCATTGAAATTCAGAAAGAAAAATTTCTGAGACGAGCTGCTTGCTTTTAGTTTTTCTTTGTCGAGGGTCGATTATGAGTGTTGGAAGTGGAAATTGAAGCAAGTGTCTTGAATAATCTGTTAAAAGTTGATAGTTCGTGTTTTCATTTCGTTCTTTAATGAAGCAAATAAGTTTGTGAAAGATATTTTTAAACGACGTAACGAAATTGAAGTGATTAAAACTTGAATGAACTAATTATTAGTTTCCAAAACTCCGGAAACTTTAAAAACAATAAAAGATCAATTTTCTACTTTTCGATTTATTTGACATTCTTAATTTTCTCTCAAAATTTACCCACTCGTTTGAAAAAACCGAAAGTTCTTTGACCAAACTTGATATAAACGACCAGACCAGGTCAAAAACATGTTTTATAGAAATGTCTAGCTTTCGGCTGTTAACCGTTGTTCAACAAAAAAGAATTCGTTTCATGAGATAAACTTTACGTTCCAGAGACATTTAAGCATGCCATTTTCGTGTAAAGCAAACTTCGTTTAATCAAGCAGTTGCTTTCATGTTTGCAGGACAGATTCGCACAGCAATTTAATTAACTATTTTACTTTCGCTTGGTTTTAAAAATTGTGACTTTATTAACTTTTTACCTCTGGCCTTCGCTGTTAAAGGCGACTTTTTTCCATGTAAACGCTCAATTAAAACTAGCAAAAGGCCTCGCCAGGAGCTCAATGATGCGGAAAAACGACTTTTGAGGTTGGGCGGCTTCTAATTTTCTACAGTTAACGGCCGTAGGACAGTTTGTTTTGCGTTTTCGTGCTTCTTAATTAATGAACTTTAATGACGGCAAAGTAATGTTGAGTCATGTGTTCCAGCATAAATCATGTGAAAAATTACTTGCGCGATGGCACATGAAACTACATTTAGAAATTAAGGCCGTAACGTCCAAGGTCGTGAAGAAATGGAACGAGAATTTCAGAAGTTAGGCACGGAATGTGATGTTTCTTCAAAAAACTTTGTTTTTTCTAAATTGTATTTAGAAAATTGTAAACAATGAGCATTTATACATTAAGAAAGAAGCAAAACATCCAACTGAAGTCTTAAAACTTAAACTAAATCCAATCAAAAAGCAGAAAAACAGTTTTTCACCATCCCAAATCCACTAACAAACCAGTTCAAATTTGAGTTATCATGGAAATAATATTTTTCAGAATTCAAAACTTCGATTAAACTTTTCATCTTTTGTCAACTTCTTAAACTGAATGTACCCGTTGAATCAATTCAGTTCACGAGCGGGTTTAATTGAAGTAATAAGCTCTAACAATCACGAAAACTTTTCCTGCTTAAGGCAGTTATTTTTCTTTTAATTTCCCATTAAAATATATTTTTCTTCTGACTCAGCACAAATTTTCTTCCCCTTTATTTCTGTCTCTGTATTTCTCTCCAATAATCTTTTAATTTTCCACTTCAGCGGAATTATGACATGAATCAAAACACGCTCGGATTTGTCGCAAGAAATTCTCCATCAAACGGAGACTTTCAAAATAATTTTTTTTGAGCGGATTAAGAAATGCACTTTAAGTGAACAAAAGCTTCAAAACTCGAGAAAATCTGAAGCCTGAACCACTTGAAAGTTTGATGCTTTCATGAATCGCGACAAACAGTAATTGGTTCAAGTGAAAGTCGTCAAGCGATGTTCATAAAATTGGAAAAGTTTTAATGCGAAAATCTAATTTTGCCAAAATTATATGAAAAGAGAGAAGCAGAAAAAATGTGTTTTAATTGAATTTCGCATTTGAAATCGACATTTCATGTAGCCGAGTAATGAAAACGGAAGAAAAGAACAAAACTCAATAAACTTTTGTTTCATTTTAATTAGTTTATGATGTTTTGGAGCGACATTTTCCTCGACAAGCTAGCGATTCAGCGAAAAGAGAGAGATGGAGCGTTTGTTCCGCATCAAAAGCGGCTTTTCTGTAAATGCGACACTCATTTTACGCAAATATGGCTTGAGACTTTTCTTCAGTTGAGAAAAGTCTCAAGCGAAAAAGCAAAGTTTTCTTAAACTCGTAACATTATCCTGAACCGCGAAATGAAAAGCTTAAGTCGAAGCAAAAGTTCTATAAAGGAGGAAATGTAAAACTTGTTAAACTTTTCTTCTTTTCTTTTTTTTTCTTCACTCGAAAATTGTTCTTTTAAAGCTTTGACTGAAATTGTTTCTTGTTCCGAGGGGCGCGGTGAATTTTACGTCTTCAATAGTCTTTTAAGGGTTGAGTTTTGATGAACTTTTGAGAGCTGCTTTCCTTTCATTCGAATGCTTATTGTTCTAACTCAATGGGCAGTTTGAAAGTTTCGGTAAAAAGTTGTTTGGGTTTTGTATTGTTCAAGAAAAACTGTTTGTGAAGAAAAACTTTATAAAAAAATCTGTTGCGTAGGCTGGTGAATCAAGAAACTATAAAACCTGTCACTGCTGTACAATCCCCTCTTAAAAAGCTTAAAAGGCGGTTCAAGTTGAAGGGAATATAAACTTTTCTTCTCCTTTGTTAATTTCCTTACGCACATTTTGATCCATGTGAGACATTCATGAAAATCACTGCTTGAAGTTACATCATGCTGCGTACGTATAAAGAGAGCAACGTGAATGGATTCTTTTGCTGCTTGATACAATATTAATCATCAAGCATGAATTCTGCCGAACTCGTTCGATGTCATTATTCATTTGGAGGGTAGAGAAAGGAAGTCAAGTCGCTCCCATGTGTCACGAAAACATTTAAATTTTCCTTCACGATGGCATAGATTGATTAAAGATGAAAGTCCCATGAATCAAGCTTACAAGTGAACAATCTGAACTGCTTTATCCTCTCTCAATTTGGATCCACAGTGAAATGTGAAGGAGCTCAATGACAAAAGTCTCGAAGGATTTGCGATTGAAATGATTTGAGGTAAACAATTTCTTGATCTTATTCAGAATCATTTGCAGAAAGCATGTGCGCTGATAAATATTCATATCACATATTCGGCAAACAGCAAGCGAACATGCCCCTGATATACTTTTTCATGAATGTAAAAGCTGATATGGTGAACAAGACGGGGCGAGGTAATTCACAGACATTTGAAGATATTTGGGTGTGTTCATCGGTGATTTACTTGAAAATATTCGATGTTGGAACTTTGAATACTTGCAAAACAGTTGAAATGTATATAAATATATTGGAAATTTAAGTTCAACATAATTTCTAAATCACTTCAAGTTGAAAGAAATTTCAGACGATTTTTATGTTTTACAACATGACTGATGTACAAACCACTATGAATGTTCTCTGCCTCTTTGAGATTGAGTGTTTGCTTACACTCTTCGGGTGTTGATAATGTATGTCAAAAGAAAAGAATGTAACGAAAGGAACTCGTCATTGGCATCTTAATTTCCTGACACGAACAGGCGCTGGTTGACTATCAACTTCGTTTTTTTCGCCTCGCGTCACATTACAAAAGCAAAAATGTCTAAGGAACCTTTATTGGCGCAATCCTGACGACGAAGTTTCAGCCATAAGTGCATAACACTCCTTAAACTGTCGTTTAAACTTTAACATCGTGTGAAACTTGGTGCAGCAATTTGTGAAGCTTTTCGAAGAACTTTCGATGTTCCCCAAAGTGGCCCGACACGTTCGACACTCACTCCCATACGACGGAACTCATAAATTATTTTTGCACAAGTTTCGTTTAGGTCTTTTGTATCCCTTAAAAAGTTTTCCATCATTTATTAAATTAGTTTTCTTCATATACATACGCTTAATATTTCATAAGAGCACGTTCGACGTACAATGCAAAAGTTTTTCTCATGAACAACCGAATAAAACGAGGGGACACGAGTGTTTGGGAGCCAAAGCATTGCTTCGATTAATTATTAATGATTTGTTTTATGGCATATGTTGAACTTTCTCCAAGGTGAACAAAATTTCTCTTGTTTGAAGTTGTGACACACATTCCGAAGACTTAAGAAGTACAAGTCTTGCGAATCCAACGAAGAACTTGGAAAACAAGTTGTTTAGCGATGACGTCTTTCTAGTTTTGCTTTCAACATGTTTTGATGAAAACCAAACAAGCATGGACTGAAAAATCACTTCATTTCCCTGGTGATTTAATTTGAAAAAGGATTTTCTGAGAATGAAATGAGTCTCGTTCACCCGAAAGTTGATTGAAGCTCGTAGCAGTGTCATAAGTAGATCCGAAATCACACGAGCATAGAAAACTCGAAAAGTTTCAGGTTTCAGATTGTTCTGATGAACAAAATCGACATCGTCATCATCGTAAACATCAATTTCGTCGAATTTTATTGGTGAATGTCAATTCATCAAGTGTGAGATGTACTTGAAGACAATGTTTCTATTGTTACAGCCAATTTAATAATTCGTCTCCTTAGCATAAACACAATTCTATACAAAAATAATGGTTGAAAGACATCACGAAGCTGATCAAAAAAGGATCAAATTTTATCCACAATAGAACCTGTACATGACATCGAATGTGCTAAAGACTCGAATGCTGTGTGCCACGACTTCAATTCACACATTTCTCCCGAGCAAAAAGTTTGTGTCATAAAAATTCTTTCATACTGCTGTAATAATTCATTCTTTTGCGCTCGCATTTGTGACATACAACAGAAGAAGAGAAGTGGAGAAAAAAAAATTATAAAATGTATCAGAAAAGTTTTCTTTTATTTATTGTTACACTTTACACTCGAAGCTTTGGAAAAGTTTTGTAGTGAAAAATAAAGAAAAAAATTCCGTTTTGGTGAAATATTGCAAAAGTTTTGCGTGCGCTACGAGAATCTAGATTGTTTGGGTTTGAATTTCTCATGATTTGGGCATTCGCAAGAGCTCTGAACATACTTTAGTCTCGGATTCTTCACACAATGGAAAACTTTTCCATTCCGGATGAGCTTTCAATCCAATGTGTTGGTGTCGCTTCAAAAGCATTCCGCACAAAGAATGTCACATTCGAGCGATGCCATCTGGGTTAGACCGACAATAACTGCACAGAAAGTGTCCTTTGCCCCTGATTTGCATCATCCATCCATAAATTGTTTCTCTTATCCAGCGTCTCCATTCCGTTTCTATTTAATTGTCATGTTCCTTTAATGTTATGGAAAAGTAGAAGGCGAGAATAACAGAAGGCAAAGCGGCAGCTATTTCTCACTGCATAAATTGGCGTTACAATTCGATAAATTAACTTTTATTGCGTAATAATTCTATTCGCATCTATTTGCCACACTGGCATAACACAGAACAAGAAGTGAAAATTTTTCCGCTTGAGTGATTACCTGCTTTATTCACTTTGCAGGTTGACTGGAGATGTTTCGGCTCAAAAAATTCGTGCAAGGAAGTTTTATTCTTGATAAAAGTTTAGTGGAAAACTGTTTGAAACATCACAGTAAAAACTTGTAAATGTTTGAATGTATACAATTTCAAAATCCTTTGCAAAGAGAAACTAAATGTGATGAAAAAGCTTCCGACAAGCTTTTTGAAAGCTGATTTTTTAAAGAATAGGATATTACAATTTTTCAGAATTGTTCCAAACCAGTCGATTTTCTCAATCAAATATTGATCATTTATGTGTTTCAAGGACTTTTAACTGATTCCTAATCGATTCTTTGTTGCATAAAAATCATAAACAGCTTGCAAGCTTACAAAATGAAGAATAAAAATTTCCACCAATTTCTTTTTCAAAGATGGAATTTAAAATTTATCATTACATTCCTACCTTGTTTATCCTGCCTTCTTTTAAAGCGGTGCCAGAACATTCCATTTGCATATTTACCAGGAAGTATTATAAATTTTCTGCTCATAATCAGCAGTGCCTTAAATCACCCGAACTTCTTGAGCATGCAAAAATTCACGGGCTGAACGGGAGTGTTTAACGTTCAATTAAAATTCTGTTTTACCGCCTTGCTATGACAAATTATCTGAAAATGTACACAAAAGTTCATATTTCATCCGGAAACTGCGCGAGAACGGAGGGAATGAAAAGTTCATGTTACATTTGTTTTCGCTAATTACTGTCACAATTCATGTCAAACGCTTATGTAATTAAACTTTGGGATTGGATGGGGGTTGTTTGGCTGTTAATTAGAAACGAACTAAATGTGTTTTTATGGCACTAGAAATTGGTGTTGACATTCACACCTTAATTTGCATAGATAAAGCCAAGCAATCCTTCTCTTGGAGCTAATTAACATCCGGCTTTATGTAATTTCTATTTTAAGGGTGCACAACGTGAACGAAATTTTAAATTTCAGCAAATATTAATTTTGAAAATGGCAAGAGATTCGTAGAAGTTCGTTTCTTTGTATGTTTATAACGCAAAATTTTTGTGCCTGCGAAGTATTTTTGGGGAATTCAAATTGCGTCGTAATGTAATTACTTGCAGGAACGTTCACAGGTGAAGTGACTGCCAGAGACGGTAAATATGCTGCTGAAAATATTTCGTGGAAGGTTTGATCGTAAAGTTAGATGATTGACTCGGCGGAGATCGGGTTGAAAAGTGGGATGAATGAGTTGAGTGGGTACGATTTTCATTATCTGAGTTCAAGGCAGAATAATCAAAAACCCTCACAGGAAGTCCTTAAATTTTGTAGATTACCCTTTTCAATACAGCCTTGAAGGACCTAACATTAAAATAAACCTTTCGAAATATTAACCTCAAAAGTAAGTTAACCTTAAAAAAGTTTGTTGTACAGCAAGGTTTTGGTTCATAAAATTGTTCAGTCAAGCGCGAACAGTTCCTCGAAAGTTCCAGAAAGAAAAATCAACCCAAAAACCAGCGATTAAATGATGCTGTGTGTACAATAACCTGAACTTTTCGTGATTCGTTCTTGATAACTTTTCTTTAGGTGGACTTTTAAATTGAAACCAATCGATGAATGCTTCTTCACCTTTTTACGTTTTAAACGAAACAAGCTGGAAATCCGGAAAACCTCTCAAAATTACTTACGTTTATTGAAGCTTTGGAAATCGGAGGCTGTAGAAGAAATTGACAGGTGAAGTTAAAGTGGGTTTATGGACCCAGTGAGAAATCATGGCAATTTGACAAGTTTATAAAGTTGCCTTCGCATCTGGGCATTAACGGTTGAAGCGGCCTTTGGAGTGTTATTGATTGATGGCTGAAATCTTTTATCGAACTTCTTGACTGCTTTTGCCCCCAAAGGCGCTCGTACTTTAAGTTCATCACACAAAAAAATCTTGAAGGAACGGATTTGAGGGACAGGCAAACGACCTTTCCTTCCATTATACGGCGGGGATGAGAACGAAAAGCTTCGCATCAAAAATTTATGATTTAGAAATCCGTAAAAATTTGGGTATGAATTGAGCAGGAGAATAAAACAAAGATCGACATTGTCCTTTTTGTGCTTCAGACATAACCGAAGGCATAAACAGAGAAAAGGGAACGAATTCCTTGATTCCGAACGTCTCGGGCCAAATTCATTCAATCTATGTGGCCTGTAAGGCTACAAATATGTAGACCTACGATTTTTATGTTCGTCGAGAGTTGAAAAAATCGAAGAAAAACTAAGAAAACAACATAAAAGACCTTTGACTTTCGATGTGTATAATAAAGTTACTTCCATTATGCGTAGAAAGCCATAAATATTGAATCCAAAGTCGTAAACTCAAATAAGTTTTTCTACGTCTCATCCTTGCTGGAATCTGGGGCTGTTGATGGTGATGTCATCGATTTTCGTGTGAATCGTTGTTGCAAAGGAAAAATGGTCTTTAGGTTGGAAGTTTTGATATAAAGTTCGAAATCGAACAATTTGTATGTGAAAAAAAAGTGTTTGAAGAAGCGATTTTTATAGAGATTCTTAGTCAAAAACTAAGAGTCAGTCACGGTTTAGTAATGAAAAATTTGCAATCAATTTTTAAAGAGAGAATTTATTTCAATTCTTGTTTGTTCTTAAAAAGACATGAATTGAACGCATGAAAAATAAAAAAAAAAGCACTTTCCCAGCCTTTAACGACTTGAAATCACATTTTCCAGTGATTTTGCAATCTGATTTTCAATACCATTTCACAAACAACAGACTTGTAACAATTTTTTTATGACCTAACTTTCCATCTACCCCAAAGCCTTATCCAATTTTTTTTTGTGGTAAGCATCATTGAAGAGAAGAAAAGTTTGCTTTGCAATTTATTTATTCAAAAATCTCTGAATCGATTCAGCCAACTAAAAATGAATAAAATGTCAATGAAACTGAGTTACGGAACGAAAAGAAAACTTGTCTTTAATAAGAAAACTTTTTGTGATATAGTGGCAAAGTTGTGAAAGAAGTCGTCTTGAGTGCCAATTGTAGCGTAGCGTCAAGGCGGCAAAATCTTCTTTTCATCGAAATTATCATCATTAAGCAGAGAGTGAGAATCTCACGGAGTTCTGGAGGGGGTGATTTAAGTTAACGAATCAATTTTCATGCTGAGTTGGGCAAATTGGTGGACGACTCGGATCCGCAAGAATACTTCGGTGTCATTATTGACTCGGGCATGGCTTGCAAAGTGTGGTTTTATTGGCACTCATAAATTCTTCATGGCTTCGAATGCTTGAAACGCTATTTGGAAATCAATACGACGGAGATCATAAGGAACCCTCAAAAGCACTTTTCGTGCCAAAAAGAAGCCACGTTGTTAAATATATTGCGAAACGTCAAGAAACAACGATAAACTTCGTGCAGAGCACTGACGATGAGATGCGAAGGCAAAAACCAGACCTCGCATGAGCATCTTGTCGGAGTCGGCGGGATAAGAAGAAGCTGTTGACTCTCGTGGAAACATTTGTCAGTTCATTTTGTCCCCGGTAAATAAACATGTTTCCATCTTCAAAGCTTTCGTGGAGTAATTTCAAACGAGACGAGAAATTCTTCATCCCAGAAGACGCAGCAGCGAGACTCGAGAAAAAAAGAAACCGCAAAAAAGCTGCAGAACAGAATATGATGACAAAAAATTACCAGAGGACAAAAGACACAAAAAGAAGAAGACGGAAAATTAATATCGTGTACAGCCAAACAGCAGAAGAAATAATTTAATCATTCAGATCTGATGGTTGGATGGCCACAGAAGCTTCTCGGGGATGTTGATAGATTACGTTAAATTGTTCAACAAGATTCGTTCAGCTTCAAAGCCAATTCATCTCTCCATTATGCTTCAAAATTGCCAGAATCTCGTAAACAAGAGCTTCAAAAATAAGCGGTTTTGTAAAATGTGTCGAAAATTCCGTTGAATG
This sequence comes from Belgica antarctica, assembly GCA_000775305.1. Taxonomy (NCBI): domain Eukaryota; kingdom Metazoa; phylum Arthropoda; class Insecta; order Diptera; family Chironomidae; genus Belgica; species Belgica antarctica. Next base: position 28,652 of record JPYR01000073.1, on the reverse strand, counting down.
CTTCATAGAAGCACCTCGTTGTTGTCACATCTCACTGGCAACAGCCACGATGATAAAGAGTGATGTGGCATTTCATAAGCAGAGACAAAACGGAAGGATTAGTAAGTAAACGATGTTTTGGGATATATTAAAGCTTTGTCATGTTGACATGAGTATGGGTGAGTGCTTCCATCCCAAAAGAAGATTGAAGCGTTATAAATGCTCGCAATGACTTGATGTTATCTTGTAAAAAGAAGCTTTGTTGCTTTGTTTCGAAGAAAAGCGATGTGTTTGCAGGAAACTTTGTGTTAATACGACGATTGTGACAACAAATTGTCTGATGTAGTAAAGGAAACGTACAAAGTCTGTAAGCTTTCAAGCTGCATTTTGAACTTTGTAGGATTATTGGTGATGGAAAAATAAATTTTAACTTATAAAAAATTCTTTATTATTCGATCAGTTGATGGAGTTCAAGGATTCGAACCATCAGTTTCATATTTTAATTCAATTATGCACTGCAAGTTTCACTCCCTTTAATTTTACACTTTCTCTATGAACAGCTAAGCGTCAACTTTTAATCACCAAAATAAAATCTTTTTTCACCACCTTTAATAACTCATGATGAACCTGGCGTGTTCTCTCTCGTTGCCCAAAATGACTACGTACAAAAGTGTTTTTGTTTAATTAAACAAAAAACATGACGTGCTGGTTTTATTTTTCACGTGGACGTTGTTTTAACCAAACTTCAGTGGGAAAAATGGCAAGTGGAAAATCCAACGTTGGATTAACAGAATGTCCTTGAGCGGATGGTTATTTCAGTCATGCGGACATCACGTTTCATGCTGCTTGATGTCTAATGGTGACAAATTGGCTCGTAAGAGTGGCCTGGAAGACGAGACAGACCCTCCAACGCACTTCCACCTTCATTAGTGTCTCAGATTGCACGTAAAACGAGTGACGCAAGGTTTTGTCGTAACGATTTTGTCGCCGCCCCTAGATTAAGTTCAAGATTTAAAGCAAAAGCAACATATAAACAGGTTCCTTGCAAGATAGCCCCGACAATGGCAATGGCGGTCATATTTCACGAAAAAATATTAGTCTCCGATGATATCCCTTTGTGATCCTCAGTTTATAGGATGAATAATTTATATGGAGAGAAAAAAGCCCCCGACCACTTCAAAATGATACATGTATCGAGCGCCGGAGTGAGTGAGAGCCAGGAAGCGGGCTTTTGTTCCGCTTTGCTTCGTCTTTCCGACTTCATATGTGATGGGGGTGGCCACTCGTAGTGAAAGTTCTGGCCAGTAGATTTAGAAAAGGAATTCCTTTGCACAGCCACACACTGTCCCGTTTCACATCAAAAAACTACAGGCGCCGCTGAGTTGGAATTTGTTATTCCGAACGAGTAATATTGACACAATAAATTATTGCCAAAAGATGAAAAATATCTCATCTCTAAAGATTACTCTCTTTTTCGATGCTTCACGTCTCGATATTGTTGTTCAGTATAAATTTTCCACTGGCCTTCATGCGTTGTAATACGAGTTGTCAAATTTGTCGTGAACTCTGGCTGTTTATGATCACCGGACAGTTGTTGCTCTAGATCGAGTGTATCTATGGCACGACTTGTTTCGTTGAGTTGATTTCGTTTCTGTTTTCATCATCGACAGAAAGCCCTAGTGTCTCTACTGCCGGCAGAAACTTTTCATCACCAAGAACCGAAATCATTATCGCAGCATTGTTCAACGGTTTAGTATGCGGGAGAGTGTCTCTTGATATCTATACGTTGTCGGGCGATGTAATCCCAGAGCAGCCGCAGCGTAAGTAATTTTTTTATGACATTTAAGCAAAGTTACAAGTTATGGTGCGTGTGTGTGAGTGTGTGCCTGGGTCGAAAGAATTTAGGACCATCGCAGTGATAATAAAACATGACAGGATATTTTATGGCGCTATATTGTTTTTATGGTAGATTAGACACAACCAACAAACACACAAATTTCTGATAGCAATTAAATAGTTTTTGAAGCACCTCTCGGCATTAAGCTTCCTTCGAGGTCGAAATTGATGACTGTTGCACGACGCTTGTTTTGTTTTCAACACAGTTGCCTCAAAATAAGTCATAATTTTCATGTTCTCTGCCACTTAGCTTCTCTGAGTGTAGAACTTTGTCAACATTCCCGAAGGGTAGCTTCTCGTTTCCACTTAAGTTTAACAGCATGAAACAGATGCGGGGATTTTCTTCGGGAAGGAAAATTGGAGTTTTGCATCAACTTTGAATCGTGTGTTGCGTGTCTTTGAAGGCAATTGCGGAGGAACATTTTGTAGTGTAAGGATTTGAACTTTGTTCGTATTAAATTGAATGCAAAGTAACAAAGCTTGGTAAGAAAAGCTATTTTTAAGTGCATAAAAGCTTGTGCAAGCTTTTAGAAATGAATGTGTCAGAAGGATTTAAACAAGTCAAACTGTATTTATACTTTTAAGTCTCAAACGCCTTCTATGCAAGCTCAACTTCTAAGATAAACTATCACCTGTCCAAGGCACCGGTGTCTTAAAATAAAGTTAACATACGCCACTTCAATTCTAAATTCTCCTTGAGAATTCCTCAAATTTAAAGTTTCAAACACATCGCACGCCCCCAAAGAGCAAAGCATCTTGTTCCCCGGACATTCACACACACAGACATTTAATCTGACATTTTTTTTGAACTGGGAAAAGTAAATTGCCATAAGAAGTTCTTCTGTTTCTATATTTTTCGTTTCAAATGTTTTTCAGTTGCAAAAGCACTGATGTGAGTTTTCTCTTGTGGAAAATCGCATTAAATGTTAAGCAAGAGATTTTTCTTGAAAATATTTATAAATATTTATAAACTGAGTGTTTGCTTAATATCTGCCTCAAAATGGGAACTCGGTTGAATTGAGGTTGTCGAACAGAAGGAACCCAGAGAAATGCGCATTTGAAAATCTCTTCGGGGGTGAATTGAGAAATCAAAAATAAGAAGCAATTCTCGGAAATCATATCAGAAAAATCGAAAACCGATTTAATTCAATTTGGCCTAAGCAATAATCCATCTTGAATTTCTCTCAAATAAAATGAGAACGAGCTTCCTGATCATGAAAACAGCCCCCACGACGAAGTTAAGAATCAGAAACACAAGAAATATTCAAAATGATATCAAATTATTTCAATTTTCGTTCAACTTCCGCTTTATTTCCGCTTCGCTAAGACACCCATTATTCTTCACTTCCTTTTCCTTCTGCTTTTGCACGTCAATCAAAATATCACAAAAGAACATGCCTTGAAATTGCGAAAAACAGGCAATTCGTTTAAAGCATTTCGTTCCTTCGGTTTCAGACGAAACAACGCGAAGTGGAAGATGTCAGCTGTTGCGTGGCTTCGCTTGCATAACTTCGAGGCCACTGATTTTCATTTCAAATCGGTTCGTTTCAGTTTTTTCTTGTTCGGAGAAGTTCAGAAAGCTTTACTGCTTTAATGTGTCGCCATCCAAAAGGGAAGGAACGCATAAAATTTCTTCATTTTGCCCTTATTTCGTTCATTAACATTTTTTTTCGATAAATTCTCGTTTTAACTAGCTTTCCGTTACATTTACATTTAATTTTAATGCTACCTCATTTCTGCTTTTTATTTATTTTTCGGTGGAAAGCAATGGATTTTCACGGGGATTACATAACTCACAATAAATTACATTTTATTGCACAATTATTTCCTTAAGGAAGCGATGTGAAGTCACTCAAGCTCTGGTCCAAATTGAATTGAAATTACCATTTTAATGTGCAGCCAACCCACAAGACAGCTAACTACACGAAAAATTGCATGTTTCGCTTAAATGTTGCTGAAATTGTCAAGTTAGCGAACAGTTCTACACAAGATCCAACAATAGGAACACAAAAACCGTGTCAGATGGATGAACTTCTCCCTTTTTTCTTGCTTCTCAAATCACTTTCGATTTAGCTCCATTTATTGCCACTTCACCCAATAAACTCACTTTCTGACTGCAAATAGGATTAAATCCTAGATTTCATGTGCGAACTGAGTTACTCGGCAGCAGTCAAAGTGGGAATTAGGTAAACGGGTCGAACTAGTAATCTCTGCAATCTTTTTAAACGAGTGGGAGTAGCAATAGACTTGTTTACAGTCGGCAAGTGACAAATTATCGTCTTTTGCTTTATGTCCATGCTGATCTAGAAAAATTACGGCGCTTTGCAACGGTCTGCTATGACGTCAATGGAATTATGCGTAAGAAACCTGATAATTGGCATGCAAGCAGGTTGAAAGTAAATTAAAGTCTTGAACAACAACTGGGCATGTCTGAGTCACACACGGAGTCATCAAATCGTTCCCTAAAGACCGATTTTACGGGAATAAATTACGATCGTGTTATCAATGCTGAAATAAAATCGCGCAAAAATGTTTTACGAATTTTTACAATTCTCTGCCAGCCTGCTGGTGCCTACTTCAATGGTTTTATGCGCTCGTAAAGTTCTTCAAACCAAACTTTATTGCCGTCTTCTTTAATCATGCTCCAAATCAATAAAGATATTTATCTTCGACTCTTTTGGAAGTTGGCACAGGTGAAGAAGAAGAGAAGCTTAATTACAGGTTGATGATTTTTCTTGTTTCTTGTTTTCGGGGAATCGCAATTTTGCAAGATTGTTTCAGTCGGAGAACAAAAACAGGCAAAAAATGCTTTTAATCTTGGGACCGTTAAGTGTTATCAGTTCGAATTGTGCATTTTGTTTGCACTTTACGTTTATTCATGTGATATTAATTCAGTCAACGGCCGTGGGCTTGTTTATCTCCAGTGAAATATTTTCTCAATTTGCTTCTTAATTCAGTTTGTTCCAATTTAACAGAATTCTCTTTGCAATCCAAGAAAGCAGTCGGCGTGTGGAGAAATTTGTAGACGTTTTGAAGAAGTCGCCAGCACTTACATTACTCATTGGTTAAGGCAGATGTGAAGTGGGTGCAGTTCACAGAAGACATTTTCTGTCATAACGCTTAAGCACTTTTAAAAATGAATTTGCAACTTTCAGAGATTGAAGGTCATTTTGAAAATTATATTTTGGGTCGATCGTAAGTTTGGTCACAAATAATGTAGACTTGTTTGAGTAGATTTAAATAGAAAAACTTGAAATTAAGACATTTTTTACCTGAGAAACTGAGATTTTTATGTTGAATTTAGGAAAAAAATCTCAATTCACTTTAAAAATCACGGAAAACATTTCATAAGTCAGATTGATGCGGAAAATTTTATTTTTCTTCACATTTTTTGTTTCCTTTGAAATTTATTATGAAAAGTTATACAAAGCGATGTCACCATTGCGTCATTTGTTATCAACGAGAAGGCAAATTTTCGCGAACTGAAATTGTTGGGCCAAGCGTGGGAAACAAGCAAACAAAAAGTCGCAGAAACTCATAAAGTGCTACAACACCGAAAAATAAACATGAGTGATATTCATGCCTGGCGCTTTCGTCAACAACACAATTCATTACTTAAAAGTAACTTTTGGATGTTTAACGCGGCGCAACAGCTTGTACTGTTCATCGCCTTTTAATATCATGAAACCATTTTTCAACGCGTTGTTTATTTAATCCGCGAAGAACAGAAAAGCAAAATTAATGATGACATTGATATGGAAGAAGACGGAATGTTTGAAATTAAATTATTAAGGATGGTCTCGTCGAGTGACATGATAATTTTCATGAAAAATATTTGCCGCGAGCTCATGAATAGAACTGCACTTAATTCTGTCACAAAAAGGAAGCTTTAAATAACGAACAAGATTGTTGATGCGATTTTTTATGTGACTTGATGTAATTTTAATGCAAGTTTCTTGTTCTAGTGCATCGAATGGAGCGCTGCATAATTTGGTGATGATGTTCCAGCTTCAGCCACTTAGAAGCGGTTGGAGTCGAGCCAAGCAAAGATAATGGCATTGAAATTGTTTGTCTCCGAAATAATACTCTTATAATAGAACGAACACATTTCAAATACGACACTAAATGATGACATTTCTCTCCACAAAGAATAATGTCAGATCCATAAAATTGCTATAACTTTAGCATAAAGGCAGACTTCTAACAGCTTCTTCTTGGGTCGTCATCAGCAAAGCCAGAGACTGTCGAGTGGAATTCTGAACAATAATCATTAGATCGTCGAGAAGTGTCTTCAAAATTCCCTCAGCATGCAATCAATTCCCATTTCATGCCTTCTTCTTCTCGTCGTCTCTTAAAACACACGCAAATGGCATTGAAGCAATTTCTTTTCCATTGACATCAATTCCAGATGTGTATTTATTGCCATCGCCGCTTACTGGAATACTCTTTTTCAGCACAGATTAATAATTTTATTTTTCTTCAAGGAAATCATTTGGCATGCAGCATTTGTCGCCAATTGAAAGTAGTGTGTTTGTGACTCGCATATTTCCTGCAACTTTCTGAAATAATTCATTCAAAGAATTTAGGGGATGGTGTGAGAGTTGTGGCACTTAGAATATTTGGCTGGGACGTGGATAAACATTTCAAGAGCTTTTTATCGGTTCTAGGAAGAACAGGAAGAAGTTTTTTCAAAAATAACATTCAATTGCATTCAAAATCATAAACAAATCAGACGCTGTTCAAAGTTGGTGTCCAACCCAACGGAACAATTCTAGCTAAAAACTTTAAACAATGTTTTTCACATTCCTGGAACAATTTCCTTGTAAATTTCATCACTTTTAGCACAAATCCATTCCAGTCCCTGAAAGAATTTGAAGTTTACTCGAGTTTCCACGTCCACTGGCGTGATTCAGGACGAGATTATCCCGTCATAATTCTTATCGTCACGTCGATCTCGATCGTCCAATAAATGGCAGTCGGGTAATTTCCATAAAAAACATTTTTGGTGAAATGAATGTTTTGATTCGATTCGTATGCGGTCGATAAGTAATAAGGTGGAGAAATCTGCAGCACGTAGTGGAGAAACATGATGAAAGCAAAAGAAAGAGAATGAGTCAAAATGCGAATGAAAAACATTAAAACAAGGCTGCATTGTGACCTCGACACTGTGTGGATCGAATTGAAACAAACTACAGAACACAACAACTATAAATTCGCCATTAGTTGCATAATTGAACGGCTTTTGTTCACAAACCAATTTGATCACATTATTTATGGGCACTTGCATGCATTGATGACGCTATAATCAAACACCGTTTAATTAAAATTCTGTAGACCGCTCCGATGCGCTTTGATCAAAACTATGCTTGTAAATTTGATATGTTCCAACTGCTGCTAATTAAAATTCAATTGCAAGTGATCGAGTTAGCTATTTGAAGATGGTATCAGGTTCAAAGCTCTTAAGCGCAGCTTCATCGATGGAATGTCAGCATTAATTGCTTTTGAATGACTAAACGAACAAGGTGATGGAACGTTAGCGGATGCATTTCATGAAACATTGGAATTTTCTGACATGCTAGCTTTGAATCAGGTGCAAATTTAACTTTTCGAAATGAGTTATCAAAGCTTGTCATCTTTATATGTTCACCAGACTGTGGCTCAACCCATTCTGCACAGCTTTGCATTGCTTTGCAACTTAGCAGCATCAACAATCTTTTTATTCACCTTTTTTTTCTTATCCTTTGAAGCTTATAATGTCAAAGAAATTATTTTTTGAATGCTATGAGACCCCGTTCCACTGATTGAAGAGTGCTGAAAGACATCCATTTTTGTTTCTTTTCATATTCGGTCAATTGCCCTTTAAATTGTACTCATCATGAATGGATTGTCTTGCGCTGTTTACAAATTGCTTATAAACACCCGACCCGACTCGACTCGATTTAGCGCAGCAGATGCAAAAGAATTCTAAAGGAGAAATGGGATTGCCGAAGACATTTTGGTCAGGGTCTGAATAACTTTTTATTGGCTTGTGCGACACGAATTTGTCATGTTAATTGCACGTCCCATTCAGGAAATTATCAAAAATGGATCAGCCAAAAAATAAACAGCATGTAACTGTTAGCGTTCGCCGTGAATATTTATTTTGAGTACCGAGAATTTTGTTGCCAACCTGTTAACTGTGCCGACAGCGTTCCTGCCACAACATCACAACATGTTTTATGGTCAAAACGGTCCAAGCCTTAAATATCACTTTACACACAATGAAATTTTGATTAAGATATCATAATTTTAGGGCTCAAGCAGGCGAAACTTCCCGGCAGAGAATTATTTTGACTGTTCATGCGAAGCGAAAATTAAACTGCAGGCTTATCGCGGATCTTGCTTAGTCAACATCAGAACATCTTAATTTCAGCTGAATTTTGCTTCATCGGCATGCACGATCGTCACTTTGGCTGAACTTGACCTTCGTCAAGGCTCTGACACTCGCTTATTTGCAGTCGCGGCCGATCGTTAAATCGAATAATTAATTGCGTCACATTATCAATTCCATGCTACGAACGTAATTTACCTGTTCATAATAAATTTATTGCACCCGCTTCGATGTGACAGGAAGATTCACCCGAAAACTGCCTTAAGCTGTTCCGTCTGTGCATGTTTACAAAGTGTTATGAAACTTGCTTGTACGACAAGTCTCAACAGGTGCATGAACTCGCTTCCATTCAGCATCGATTGAGTCAAGAGAAAAATAATGGAAACATGTTGAAGTTAGAAAGTCACGACTCCGCTTGTGACCGGTGCTTTCGTGACATTGTTAGAATGGGAATTCATTTCGCAAATACACGATGGGGTCAGTGAATAGAATTCTAATTTAATACTTATCGCCCAAGAGACACGAAGTTACGAACTTTCTTCGTGTATGGCGAAAAAGTATTAGATCGTAAAGAAAATTGAAGAACGGAAGAAGTTTTTCTTGAGAGAAAACTTTTTGGCGCCTCTGAGAAGTTTGGAATGTCTGTGATGGTAATTTTCAAATTGCTGTTCAGCTTGAACTAAAAACTTGAAGGAATTAAAAAATGCAAGAAATTCTTCAAACAGTAAATTAGCATAATTTTGCATCCAAACAGACGCCAATTCAGCCAAACCCCAATTTCAATTATGCATTCTTGAGAATCATTCAAAAGCGTACTTAACATGACATTGTTTAATCGCCCTAGCCAGCTGATTCACTGTTAGTAATGGCCAAATATTCGCGTCACTTCTCAGTCGGTTCTTAACCTCTTTAGGCAGAACTCTAATTGGTGTCATCTGATCTCCAAACAGCAGGGCAAATAAGGAGATAAATCAACAATATTTGTTGGCAATTTGTTAGCAATATTTGCAGGTTTGTGTTCAACATGATCCTATTAGCCGAATCTGTGTCTACAAATAACTTTTGGGCTTTTCTGTTTGGGTTGGCGAACCTTTTATTGACTTTGAGTCAACGCAGCATGCTTCGATCATCGTCGCATCGATGTCAGACGATGATTAATTCTGTACTTAATTTAAATTAGCTTGTAAGCTTGAAATGTCGTCATCAGGTTTTTTATAGCCATTACAGAACAGTAAATTTCAAGATGCATCGGTACATAAATGCTTTACAAAATTGAGAAAAACTTCTTTTTTCGCCAAAACGACAGAAACCAGGGCAAGATAACAATGAAAGCGTAAAAATGATGGCAGTGATTAATGTCGTATCAAATTATCATTATCAAACGAGAATTTACGACCGCATTACACATACAAGCTGCTTGCGATAAGGCATAAAAACTTTGGGGAAATGACGTAACATAGTGGTTAAAGTGGAGGTTTGATCACAACCTCGATTAAACTTACAAACTTTTATCTCAGAGGAACACCAGTTAAGATTCTTCAACATGCTTTGAAACAGGATCATTACATTTTCTTACTTTTCCCGGTTCCCGGACGAATTTCACACAGAATTAATTTCTGTCCATCTTCATTACCATCCGAAAGTAATTGCTTCACAACTTTTTGCCCTCGGTGAACAATGAATGGAGAAGTTCGTATGTTAAACAAAATTCAGGGCGATAAAATCTTTCTTCTCTCTGCGACAAGTGGCGACTAAATTGAAATTAAATTACGGAAATTTGAATTTTATTCACATCAAGTTTCAATCTGTTTTATAGTAATTAGCTGTGCTTGCTTGTGTTTTTAGCTCAACGATCCTAACAAAACACTCAAAACGACTTTTCTGACGCCGCTTTTGTTCTCGTTGCGAATTATTCATTACATCAGTCACACTAATTAGGCAGGAAGTATTTTTTTTCCGAATGTTATTTCAAACCTGGTGAAAGGCTTTTTGCATGCATTGGATGAATCCTTTGTGCACTTTTTCACACATTTTGCATTGAAAAAATGCATTTCACAAGCGTGAATAATAAAAGAGTATTTTTACGAATTTGCAGTTGATTTAGTACTGGAAGTTTTTAATGAACACTCTTAGAAGCGCGAATGTAAAGGCGTAAACTTTAATTTTTAAATTGTAAATTGGTTTTATCTTCATCTAAATGTTGTTTCGATTCTTATGACTTGAAATGGGTCTGTCATCACTCGCACTTCAAAGAATGGACGATGTCATCGTTAAAACTTCTTGAATTTCCAGAAATCAAATAAAACAGAAGTTTCTGCAGCTTAATTCTCAACCTGAAGCTTGTGTCAATCCAAGTTTCACCAAGAAGTTGCTAAGATGACTTGATTAAACAAAAATAAATGCGGTGAATCGAATTCTAAGAAGTCGAACTTTTGGTGCCAATCAAAAACATTCAGTGTTGACATATTTAGGTTAAATTTAACTCAATGTGCCTTAATAAAGTCATTAGAAAGAAAAAAACAAGAAGTTCGATTTTATAAGCAAAACTTAAGTAAGATTTGCAACAAACTTCCAGATAATCTTGCAATTGTATTTCGTACCGTCTGTTTCGGTTAAACTTTGACAAAAGAACCAAGTAAAAACTTTCTTTTGAATGAAATTTTATAATTGGAGCCAACTTGATGCTTTCACGTTCTGAAATATGCTTGTTATTAAGTTTAAGTGTCAAATTAATTAAGATTCGTTATGACATCGTGTGAGTTGTGAATCTTGGATGGTTGGCAAGGAAGTGATGTTTTATCTTGTTATTTCCACGACACTTAATCTGCTAAGCGATTTAGTATTTTAAACCCGTCAAAGAACAAAAATGGAGTCACCACTTAGGCAACTAAGCACTGTTGAGAACAAACGACAAAAGCGGTGCAAACTCTACTTTGTCACCGAGATAATGAGTCTCCAGTGACTCAGACATGAGAAAAACAGGCAACGTGTGCTAATAATTCAATTAATTACACATTTCATTATATTTGATTGTCTAATCATCTTTTAATGAACATAATCTTTTCTCGACGTGTAGCGCTCGCTTTGTTTCCTTCTTCTCCGTTTTGGTTTTCTTTATTTCATTTTCGCTAACTCGTGTTTCTCACAATTCAACAAGCACCAACAACATTTGCGGAAGCACACAAAAGCGTCTTGTCTGTCGACTGAATAAGGAGTTGAGTTTGAAAAATTGATTTTCACGAAAAACAACAACTCAACGTTTATCGCCAAGCATGAAACCATGTGAAGAACTTTTATTTTTCGTCAGCGTCATCGTACGCAGAGTTCCGTTCGTTTATAGAGTTCAAGACCTTTTATGTTTTTCTTACCTATCATCCCCAGCTAAGGTGTGTTGTTCGTACTTTTCTCACATGATGAGTTCTTATGGCGAAATAATGACAAAGGTTTTGTGATCTTTAAGACTAAGCGTCGTCTTTGAAACGAAAAATTCTTTCATGTGATTCGTTTGCAATCTTCTTGTTTATGCATCCTAAGCAAACAAGAAGCTTTGCTGGGGAATTGCATCTTAACTTGGGACAAATTTGCTTTTTGTGACACATTCTGTGTAATTTTTTTTCTCTGGAAATTTATGATGAATTAAACCAGTCAAGGAGTGTTTCTTCGGATACACTGTAGAAAGTTGAAAGGAAACAAGCAAGCGGGTGGCTAAAGGAGGTGTAAATCATCATCGCACTAGGAATCTTAGGATTGTCGCCTTAATGAACTGTTTTTATGAAATTCACGACGCGGAAGCAGAAGAAGGTGCACAACAACTTGTAATTTGAAGAAAATAATTAAAACCTGCTTTCGTGAATGCTTCCAAGTTGCTAACTTAAAAAATGAAGGAAATTAATTTGTAAACGGACGCTGTTTCGCCCGTGGACTTTGTAAAGTTGATTTGTTTTTTTGTTTGTAAAATTTATAAATACATTTCGTGCACACTCCCCGTTAGATTTCTTCTTCATTATGTGAATATTTAGGCGTTCCCAGTGTTTTACAAAAAAAAATCATGTTCTTTTCTTTAATTTTCGATTTATATTTCAATGTCCACGCTTTTGCGTAAAACTTGTTTTCCAATTAAGGTTTTTTAAAAAATTCCTTGAAAATAAAACTTCACCCATGGAATTACTTTTAGTCATCGAATAATCTTCCCAAGTCAGATAATTCCCATGGCAAGCAGGACTGACTGTCGAACACCAGATAAATTATCTCTGCAATTTCTCTCAAGGCCAATCTGTATAAATAGTCGCCACGACAGTTTAATAAAAGAAAGAAATGTCGAGAACATTTCTCATCCAATTCTGTCGACTGCTTTTGGCTCATTGAAAGGCTTCTGAATGTGCTAAAGGCGATCATAATTAATCGCAATAAAACGATAATCTGTATTTGTTGACCTAAAGTTCTTCTTCTTTGTTGTTTGCCCCATTCATCGTCAATATAAATTAATTTTTTTCTTCTCTAATTTAAAATCGTTTTAAAAACAAACTTTTACGACGGCGATTATTTGGCGAACGAAGAAAGGCGAAAGAATGAAGAATAATTCCATTAGCGATATCTTGAACAACGTACATTAGCCATTGATACTGTATTCGTTGTGTCCAAAGCAACTGTTTTCTGCGAAAAGTGACGCAAACTTGAGCTTGAGTGAGTGAAGAGAGATTATATCATTTAATATAATGCTGCGATGATAATCTCAAAAACTCGGAATTTAATTTTCTCTCTCGCGAGATTTGACAAATTTTTACTGTAGAGCTTAACGCAACTCGCTGGCACATTTTGGCGCTTTCCGCCCGTACAACGCAGCAATAAAATGATTATCGATGGCAATATAAATCGGAGAGCGAAAAGAGAAAGAAAATCGCTTGAAGAATTACCATAAAATATCAATTTGCATTTTCCAAAATAAAACACAGTGCGAAGGAATCGACTCGAATTGAAACGAATTGAAACGAAACGGGACGACTCGAGATTGTGTGTGTAAAGATTCCCCGGAGTTGCTTAAAGCGTTTATGGATTCCGAGGCGAAAGATCTGATATTGGATTCGCACAGTAAAAAAGCAAATCAAAATAATAACGGTAAAGCCGATGAATACTTCTCACATGCCTCGTTTTATTAGCACAAATATCTTCGCCGTCGCTGAAGACACAAAAATTTGGTCGTTGTCGTCTATTAAAGTTTCTGCTTTCATTTCACCGAGACAATTTTTGCTAGGGATTAACTGGAAATCTAAAATTACTTTACCTATCTTTATGCAAATTCATTTCATCTCGAGGGCGAACGTCGCCGCTGGTACAAACCAAGCATTAAATGATCGTAAAGTCTTGCGGAATATTTCGGTGTGTGACTCGTACACGACTTTAATGGGTCACAAGTGTAAAGCATGGTAAAGCATTGGTGCTCACTCATAAATTTCAAAGTGAATAAACCGCGAGAAGTTATTCGAGAAATTTCCGATTCGTTTTTGATTGCACATTAAGTCGCATCATTGAACTTGTTTAAGGGATTACAAGAGTTTTAAAAATCATCGATCAATGTTTTATATTTATTTTTATTTTGTACAAACATATTTACATTTATACACAAAGTATTAACTTTGAAAATTTATATTCAACTTCAGTTTTTACAGTTGATAACGTTACAAGTCTGACTACAGTGTAATTTCCGGGGAATCGTTTTTTCATAATATTAAGTTTGCTTCTTGTTTAAAAGCTGGTGACTTAATATTTTAAACAACTGAACACATTTTAAGATGAATAATTGAAATTCATAAGCCCTGTTGGCACAATGCTAAGACACTACGATTGAAAGTTGAAATATGCACATCTAAAGGCGAACGTAGTCATATGCACAAGAACTCTAGAAACCTTAAACAAATTTGCGTACACAAAGACAACACCTAACGTCTTACTGCCGCCAAAAAATGGCTAGAGAAGGGCAGGTTAAAAGGTCGAAGCACATTACGCCCTCAGAATCTTTCTCCACATTCAGGTTTTATGTTCTCTAAATTTCTTTCTCGCTGCCTTTTACTGATCAGAAACACATTTGAAGTGGACGTTTCTCGAGAGATAAGCAACGACAGAAATTTAATAGACCAGAATGTGCACAGCATATTGCACAGGTTCGGCTGTGAGCGAGAGAAGGAAAACAAGCAGAATCGTGATTCAAAAGTCAAAAAAGTGAACTAAACAAAGAAGGAGATTGTCAGAAAAATAAAACGTATTGGTTTTGGAGAAGAGAAAAGTTCTCGAAAATATTCTTTTTATCAGCAGAGTAAAACAATAATGAACTACCGTAACGAATCTTGTGACTTGCACAAACGAATGAAGAAGAAAGATGCCGTGAAGAGCTCAATAATTTTCTCATCAGGTCGAATAGCATTTAAAAGTATTTATGTAAGTGGAACAAAAACCTTTTTACCTTCAACAAAGGACTGTTCATCGAAGCTCCGCAGCTGATGCGCTTGGTGACATCATCACAACATTTCGAGGAAACTCCAATGACCCTCAAAGAATTGCAGTAAAACGACGTCGTCGTTGGTTGCATGATGTTCATTACCTTTTGTCACAACAGTATCATGAGACGCCATTTAAAAGTCATTTGAGTCAAGTATATGCAAGCTTTAAACCTCGATGATGAATAGAGTGGGACCAAGATGAAATCTCGTGAATTTATGACGTTGTTGCTTGCGTCAGCACTTTAACTTCATCTCTTTGTGGAAAACACAATTTCAACACCCATAAAGAACGTTGAATGCAATCATCACTAATTACATCGTAACAACCGTCTGACGGACTCTCGTCAACATCATGTAATCATGTAATTAAACGCTGTTTGTTAGAATCGAACGGAACATGTGAATATGAATAGACGGCTAGGACGTAAATAAAGAGTCTGGTAGGAAAAAACACGAGTCGATTGATGAATCTGACCCAATTATTTAGATTCAAACTTTGTATCTGATGTAGCTATCTAGAAAGTTGTACCGTTTGAAATATTCATCAGCATCGCCACCGGTCTAACAGTGACGTCGTCAGCATTCTAAGTAAGATTTCAAGTCTGCATGGATTCAAATGTAAAGTTATTGTATTTAGAAAGGAGTGAAAGTCGCTAATTGGTGCATAAATTATCAATAATGATGTCGCGTAACAGAAACGGCGAGAATTGCAGATCAATTGGAATGAAAAACTTTGCTGTTATCAGTTACACTTATTTTTTTCTTGTGAATCAGAAATAAGCTTTAAAGATGAATGCTACTGTTCTTTAGTGGAAATCTTGATATTTGAAAAAAAAATCAATTTTACGCTTCGAATCAACATGAACAAATCAAAATGCATGAAACAACTACATACGTCACCAGTTGACAAATTCTGCCAATTTCATCATAAATCTATTTTTTGCACAAACAAAAATAGCCCAGACCTTCTCACGAAATCTTCAACTTTGTTATCATTGCTTAATGTGCTTCTGCTAAATGAAAAGCTGCGCCAAATTGCTGTGAGATCACATCAAGTGAACAAACTGCCAGTCTTGCAGAATAATAAATAAATCTCTTCGCTTTCTCGTGGAACACCTTAATGCTGTCTCCGAAAAGACAACAAGAACAGTAGCACTTTCTAAGCGCTATTCATCACATCTAGATTTCTTATCATAATTTAAGAGTTTCTGCTGAAGATGCTCGAACAGCCTCTTTGCATAAAAAGAAAATAAATATATTTCTCTTCCCTTCCCTCGCATTTTTCCCCACATTCGTTGAGTCACCGAGAAAATGAGTCTATTATGCTTCCTCTTAGCACAAACAGAATTATTTATTAAATCTACGAGTAGACTGACGTTTGGAGAGATAAAATTCTAGATAAGTTCGTGTGCGACTGATTTAGTAGCTGCTTGTTTAAGCGTGTAGATAAAAATGAAAAGATTATATTTAATGAAGAGATAATAGTCTGAAGTTCTCGGGAATGAAAAGTTTTAGTAGGTGATTCAATGGAATTACCTGTGGATGCGGTGCAAATGCGATGATGGACGCTGAAATGCAGCTTTCAAAGCTGTTTTTGAGACGAACGTTCGTTGCAATGGCTACTAAGAGAAGTTGATTATGATGTAAATCGTAAATGTCTTCATAAAATCTCATTTTCTGTGGTTATAGTTAGTAGATAAAAGTTATAACTTTCAGTAGATCTATTAACACTTCGCATTACATTATTACGTGCATAAGCTTATTGTGAAGTAGATGAAAAGTTCTACTGAAAGTCTATAAGTTCTGATTTCATATGAATGTCAACTGGATTTTTGTTCTATTTTCGGTAGACCAAAATGTCTAGCTTTCGATGAAACACTTCAGTTTGCTGGATATTTTCAACCTTTAACGCGTTCACTCTGAAATTAAAATCAATTTAATTTCTTCGTTTCTTTTCATCAACGTACGTACAACTTTAATCTTCCTTTCTTAAATAATTAACTTGCACTACGACGGCTGACTTACAAAACAAAAGCTCTGACGGGGACTGGATAACGAAGTTATTTCATAAAAACTCAAGTAGCTTCGATTTCATTACGACAAGAATACTTCTAAAGGACATGAACTTCTAAAGGTTACCAACTCATTATAGAGTAAATTGCTACAAACAAAGCCAAGAACTGAAACATAAATCATTCTTATTATCTGCTTCGATATCGCGCTTATACAGTTCGACGATATTACGTATTTCTGCTAACGTTGTAACTAAAGCGAGAAGTTTTCAATTGAAATCTAAAGAAAGCGATATCGTGATATGATTCGACGAGAAGAGACGCGTTCCTTGCCCTGTCGGGAGTTGTCAGCATTTTTAAATGATTTGCTTTGCGTTTGCAGCATTCTCCGTCAGCACCGCATTCTTCTCGTTATACAGCAAATTGCTTCGAACTTCCCCCCGAAAAGGTGTTAACAAATAATACATTACGACTCGGAACATTACGAACTTCACTGTGTGGATAAAAATCTTTCCATTCTCCTTGCTTTTCCATTCTCTCTTGTCGTCACATTTTCTGGCGCTAACATTCATGCTGCACGGGGTTTTGCTTCTCACATCGCACATCGCTTTTTGCTGTTTCACTGACGACAATGAAGGCGACTGACGATAAAGATTAAAACAAAGTCTCTAAACAAAAGATAAGACAACGCAATCAAAAGTTCTTAAAATTGCAATAGTCGTTGCTGTTGTTGTTCTTGAAATTGTTGTTATTAGATTGCCTGCTGCGTAAATTATTGTTTAGGATTGTTTAAATCAGTTTCTTAAAAAATTTATTAGATTAAAGACGTCAGAAAGAAAGAAAATACAAGATTAATGTTTTAATCCATAGGTTGCAACCGGAAAATAATAGATTCATAGATTATTACGGTAGAAGTATGCCACTATTATGGCCAGAAGCTAAAGTTACTTGTTTTTGTTTGATCTACTGGAAATAGTAATGAGATCTATTGCTTGAGCTGCAGTTTTATCAACTGACTAGCACTGCATTGCAGTTTTCATATGATTCAAGACATAATTTTCAGTTTCACAGCCTTTTCTACAAAAAAATTATTAAAGAAAATGTAGAGGAACTGAAAATTTTGTTAAAAATTAATCTACTTTAGGTCTTTTGATTGAAAAATTCACAAATTAGGCAAACAACTTTATAAATTCTTCAAAGTCCTAGTTCAAAATTATTTAATCAACAATCCACCCACAATAAAATCAAGAATTTGCGATCATAATGCTTTTTTTAAGAAACTTTTTGCTTTGTCTTCATCTGCTCGTTCCAAATCAACTCCATTCCTGCTTGTTACCATGAAATCTCTATGGAAATCTTCATCGAAGCGAGCTGACAATGCTTTGACTCGTAAAACTATTATTCTCGCTACAATAAAATTTCATTGAAATCGAAAACACTTTGATTCCGAAAATTGGCTGTTCCATTTTAAACAAGTTGCTGTTCTTATTTAATTATGCAGACACAGTGATTTCCATGAGGATGCCATAAACTTTCGCTCTTCTCCTTCGAGAAAATCTTGCATCAGGTTTCCCCTGCTACTTGTCAGGGCGAAGAAACCTTTCGTAAAATTTCCCTTCATTGCATCTTTTATGCACTCTGCACAACGATGAGATTAATTGCGCGTGTTGAACTCGTCTTCTGCATAAAAAGTCTCGAGATTTTGCCGCAACGAGCAGAAGAAGAAAATTTTTCAAAACAGGAACACGGGAGAAAGAATTTCTTTGAAATGCTTTCGAGATTGTTTGGACACAGCGTCAGATGAGATGGTTTTACGGGGAGATTGTTGTGAACACGGTGAAAAATGGTCTTAAATAAACACGAAGAAATTTTGTTGGAAAAGTCTTGAATATTTCCTCACCTCAAACTTGAAGCTTTCAAAAATGTTTTCAGTGAACTTTTTCATTGTAAATTTTTGTTTAAAAATTGAATTTTCAGCTGCACTGTAAAGTTCATTGCTTGCGAATCAATTTGCTGCGTATTGAAACCCAAAAAGCAAGTTGTATTCAAGTTGTTCGACTAACGTATTCAAACCCCCATACGCTTGTCTGACCCGAAAATTCCAAAAAAAATCCTTCTTCTAAGACTTTCAAGATTCCAACTCGATCAAAGCACCTGATCGAACGGAATTTGAAGGGTGATAAATTTAAAAATTTATAGCTTAAAATTATTAACATTTTGACAAACTCTTCAGCAGATTCGCAAAGTTGATTTGCCAGAAAAAATCCATTTTACGACACAGAACGGGATTTTCGCTTTCGGAATCTTGTTTACATTGCTTCTTAGCGGACTCTCTTCATGTGGATGGAAGCAAAGAAAGTGGGACTAAATCGACATGAGGCATAAAAAAGATCGCTGCGCCCACCGAAAACGTCGACGTGCGAAAGAGAAGAAAGAAACGAAACAGAAAACCTTGCACAACACACAAGTTTAAGGTCATTTGCTATAGTCAAAAAGCGCCGAGCACGAAAATGTCATTAACCTACTTGAAACAAAATCTCTTTGGATTTTTCATTCTCGACCCGGTGCCGCTTTCTTTCTGCTCCGAAACTTCGATTCTGTCGATGCCAATTATGCAATTTCTTATGCACTTAACAATTATGACTGCAACATTCCATTATGATTACACGAGACAACATAAAGGCTGGAAAGGCTGTTCGGCGAGAGAACCATCTCACATCCTATTAGCACCCATAAATCTTTTAAAGACGTCAGACAAAAAAGTCGGGAAACAAATAAACAAAAAAAGTGCAGAGAAGGCATAAAGAAGGAAGCAGAAAAAGTTGATTCTTTCGTTCTCTCTCTTTATCCTGTTTATTTTGATACGGAAATAAAGTCAAATTAACAAATTTGCTTTTAAGGGCAAAATGCAAATAACAGACGAAAAAGAAATTGAATAAGCAATGAAGCCGAAATAAAAAAGCTTCAAGGGAAGCACAGAAGCACAATTCAGACAAACAATTATTGAGCATCCACACAGGCGGAGTTCTCCCTTTGCCGGAGAACTTCTCGACAGAGACAGAAACAAACTTTTTTCAACTCACGTTCACAAATAGCCGAAAAAGATCTCCCAAAACATTGACAAATAAACGAGACGACGTCAAAGCTGCTACAACAACAACGCTTAAGAGAAGATTTAGAACGACAAGTCTGTTACAAGCGTAGAACAGAGGGAAGGCTTTTGGGTGGGGGGTAAACAATTGAAAGGGCTAAAAACTGGCCGATAAAAAGTTGAAAGTTCTGACGATCAAAAACAGCAGCTTTGATAGTTTTGAAGAATTTTGTTGATGGTAATGCAGACGTTGGAAAGTTTA